>JAJPUD010017464.1:0-31230 GCA_023553655.1 Myrmecobius fasciatus
CTTCACAAAGGAAATTAGCAGGTACCTTGGTACTGCTGAGTATATATGTGTGTGTGTGTGTTGTGTGTATATGTATATATATATATGTATTTATATATATATATATACATAAATATGTATATATGTATGTGTGTATATATATGTATATCTATATGTATTTATATATATACATATATACATACATATGTATATATATGTATGTGTATATATATATATATATATATATATCATTGATCAGAATTACTGATCTCTCCCTCCACCACTCCCTCCATCTCTCTCTCTCTCTCTCTCTCTCTCTCTCTCTCTCTCTCTCTCTCTCTCTCTTTCTCTTAAGTAATCTTAGAGGGAAGACAAAAGCAGCTGGAGAAAGGCTTCCTGAATGGGGTGCAACTTGAATTGCCATGAAGGAAGTCACCAATTATAAGAGGGAGATGAGAAGAGCGCATTATTGATATGGGATGCAGACAGTGCAAAAGGCTTAAGATGAGTAATTGATCTTTGGATTGGAAGAACTATAAATAGACTAGTATGTCTGGATTAGAGAAAAACCATTAGTAGGAAGAGAAGAAATTTAGGAAGCTACCATATTTTAATTACTATTCAATATTAAACAAAATTTATTTCTTATCCTGGCATTAATAGTGAAAAAGATGGATCTTTATTTTAGAAAAAATCACTTTGACAATTGTTTAGGGCAGTAGTTCTAAATTCTAATAGAAATGGGGGACATAAAATACCTAAGGATCACTGAGGCCAAATATTAACCTAAAAATCACATATTAATTATATATTTTATTTTATTTTTATATATTTTGCTAAATGTTTCCACTTATATTTTAATGTAATTAAAATTGTGCTTGGGATTGTTGTGTGAACCTATTAGAGTGAGGAAGATTATTAGACTAGTCCAATAAAAAAATGATGAGATCTGAAATTAGTGACACTGGGTAAAGAAAAGTTCACAAGTATAAAAATTATTATAAAGATAGGAGGAAAATAGTTAACTGATTAAAATTTGCAGTGTTTGAGGATGACACCGAACTTGAAATTCCATTGACTTGAAACATAATAGACTCTTGATAGTAATATTTTTATACAGTGCCAGATATATAGGAAGCATTTAATAGATAACTATTGACTTAACAGTGAAAGAGAAATTAAGAATGATAGCTGGGTTTGATATTCTTAAAGAACATCTATTTAAAAATAACTACTAGTTTGAGGTATATAATTGGCTCCAGGTAAAGAGATTTGGGTGATGGAGAAAAATAAAGGTACACACACAGATTGACAGAAAGACAGAGATAGACAAGGATTCAAGGACAGAGAGAGAAACACACAGACACAGAAAGACACAAGAGACAGAGACAGACAGAGACAGAGACAGAGAGATAGAGACAGAGAGGGAGAGAGAAAGAGAGAAAGAAAGACAGAGAGAGAGAGAGGCAGAGAGACAGAGAGAGGGACAGAGGGAGTGGTAGAGGGAGAGATCAGTGATTCTGATCAATGATCAATGCGGTGACCAATCATGAAATCAAAAGATTGATAATGGAGCATATTTTACCTCATTGTAGAAGGATATTGAATTCTAGGATCTATTTTCAGACAACCAATAAAAGTTTTTTTAAACAAAAATGTTCAACTTTGGCCTTTTGGCATCAGCTGTTTTCTATTACTTTTGGCATGACACTATGGGGTATTATCTGATTAATCAATATTCTTACACTATCTCACATTTAGAAACTTATTTTTTTCTTCAGTTAAAGGTACTAGTTGCAAAATACTGCTGTTACATATAATTTAAATAATTGTGGGAATAAAATGCTTAATCTCATGGAAAAAGTGGATTTTCTCAAGGTATTAAACAATTACTTTAAATTTTATGGATAGAACTTTGAAAACCTATAGCGGTTAAATGAGCTATCTAGTGTCCTGGCCAGCAGGACTTTAGTAATTCGTGGGGGTGAGGAGGACCCGACCTGAAGGGAGAGAATAGGCGAGAGAGAGGAAGGAGACTACATTGCAGATGAAATAGTCTCGTTTATTGAAACAAAAGGCTGGGATTAAATAGGCCAATGCCGTTTGCAGGAATGCAGAGGTGGTCAGATTTGCAGGTGGGGTTTGGGTAACCGGCGGAGAATGCAAGGACAGGGGGGTTGAGTAGCAGGGAGTGGAATGCAAGGACGCGGGGGTTGGAAGGCA
This sequence comes from Myrmecobius fasciatus, assembly GCA_023553655.1. Lineage (NCBI taxonomy): Eukaryota > Metazoa > Chordata > Mammalia > Dasyuromorphia > Myrmecobiidae > Myrmecobius > Myrmecobius fasciatus. Next base: position 2,203 of record JAJPUD010017464.1, read on the forward strand.
CAGATATGGTCTGGCAGTCTCAGGGTGTAGTTAATCAATCAATGCAAAGTTCATGCTTGTCTTTCCTGTGTTTTCACATTCTCGGGGCCCCAACAATCTAGGCTTCCTTTACTAGAGAGTATCCAAGTTGGAGTCATTCATGAATTTTTTAAAAAATCTCTAAATGGAGTCAACTATTCCTCTGATTCATGAAAGGAAACAAGACACAGCTATTCGCAAACCAAGAATAGGTTAGGCTGCTGACTGAGTTCAAAAACAATCAGATAAAATAATGTTTTTAAAGAATTGATAGTTGTGGCTGTGTTTAATAATGTACTTGTTTACAACAGGAACTTATGTGAATATTGTTTATTTAGAAATGTAAAAAATGATGCATTTTAAAACAGAAAAAGAGGAGAGGAACTGAAGATAATGCATGTAAGTAGCTTTTTAAGGAGTTTAACTTGTAAGTGGAGGGAAAATAAAAGTTAATAGTATGCATGCTAGGATATACCTCAGTATATATTTTTTCTAAGATTTTAGACGTTAATTATAATTAACTAACAATGGTGAATTTTTTTCCCTGAGACAACTGGATTAAATGGCTTACCTAAGGTCACACAGATAGCACTTGTTAAGTGTCTGAAGTCAAATTTAACTCAGGTCTTCCTGATATCAGGGCACATGCTTTATCTATTGCTCTATCGAGCTTCCCCCAGTGGTGAAATATTGATAAAGGTGATATTATGTGAAAATATCCCTCTATCCTATATAGACTTTACCTATAAGACTATGTGGTGTAATGAATAGAAAGTTGGCCACAAAATTGGGAAGACTGGAGGACTGGACCTGATTTTGAGGAATACCTTTTTCATTCAAGATTGGGTTAGATATTTGTCCTTCATTCTTAGAGAGGGCCAAAATAACATCACTATGTTAGAGTCAAGTTACAGTGTGTCTGACTATGGCTGATTAGACCAATATGAGCTTGGAATACTCTGCCACAGGTAGGACACAAATAGTCCATATGAACATTTGGGGTGGATTCTGTAACTTTGTGTATCTTGCATTTCTTCTGAGCTAACTCAATTCTACTTTGATCAAAGAGCACCTTTTCTGATGAGAGCATGCCATGCTGAGGGGTCCTGTTCCAGTGTCTCCCATGTTTTCTTTCTTTTTCTTTTTTTTGTAGTACACATGTATGAATCATGTTGGGAGAGAAAAATCAGAACAAAGGGAAAAACTATAGGAGAGGAAAAAAAGCATAACCAAAAAGTGAACATAACATATGTCAATTTACTTTCAATCTCCATATTTATTTTTATGGAGGCAGATGCCATTTTCTGTCCAGACTAGTGGGGTTGCTTTGGATTACTGAACCACTGAGAAGAATCAAGTCTTTCATAGTTGATGATTGCACATTCTTGCTGTTACTGTGTACTATGTATTTCTGGTTCTGCATTTCTAAAGGTTTTAAGAGAGATCTTGAAAGTGTCCTTGTGCTGCTTTTTCTGACCACTTTATGAGAACTTGCTCTGTATGAGTTCTCTGTAAAATAATTTTGTTGGCAAAGGTGCATTAGGCTTTTGAACAAAGTGGCCAGCTCAATGAAGTTGTGCTCTCTGCAGTTGAGTTTGAATGCCTGGAAGTTTAGTTTGAGAAAGGGCCTCAGTCTCTGGTATCTTATCCTTCCAGATGATCTGCAGAATTTCCCTAAGGTAATTAGAATGGAAGCCATCCAGTTTCCTGGAATGGTGCTGATATACTGTCCAGGTTTCATATGCATCCACAATGAGCTCAGCACAATGGTTCTGTAGACCGTCAGTCTAATACCTCTTCTCTCCCACACTTTCCTTCAGAGCCTCCCAAACACTGAGCTAGTTCTGGAAATGTGTGGGTAAATCTTATCACTGCAAGCATCCTTGGAAAGTACACTGCCAAGGGAAGTGAACTTATCCACACATTCAGAACTTCTTCAAACTATTTTTGCACATGTAGATTCTTTTGTCTATCTACATTTTTCTGAAATTATTAAACTCACCATTTCTTATAGCACAGTAATATTCCATTGCAATCATATATCAAAATGTTCAGCCATTCCCCAATTGGTGGACATGCCTGCAATTTTTAGTTCTTGGATTCAAGCCATTCTCCAATCGATAAATGGTCAAAGGATATGAACAGACAATTTTCAGAGGATGAAATTAAAACTATTTGTAGTCATATGAAAAGGTGCTCCAAATAACTATTGATCAGAGAAATGCAAATTAAGACAACCCTGAGGTACCACTATACACCTGTCAGATTGGCTAAAATGACAGGAAAAGATAATGATGAATGTTGGAGGGGATGTGGGAGGGTTGGGACACTGATGCATTGTTGGTGGAACTGTGAACGGATCCAGCCATTCTGAAGAGCAATTTGGAGCTGTGCTCAAAAAGTTATCAAACTGTGCATACCCTTTGATCCAGCAGCATTTCTATTGGGCTTATATCCCAAAGAAATCACAAAGGAAGGAAAGGGCCCCACATGTGCAAGAATGTTTATGGCAGCCCTTTTTGTAGTGGCTAGAAATTGGAAACTGAATAGATGCCCTTCCATTGGAGAATGGCTGAATAAATTATGGTATATAAATGTTACGGAATATTATTGTTCAGTAAGAAACTACCAGCAGGACGATTTCAGAGAGGCCTGGAGAGACTTGCATAAACTGATGCTGAGTGAAATGAACAGAACCAGGAGATCATTATACACGGCAACAGCAATACTATATGATGATCAATTCTGATCAATTCTCTTCAACAATAAAACGTTTCAAACCACTTCCAATTGTTCACTGAAGAAAGCCATATACACCCAGAGAGAGGGATGTGAAATGTGGACCACAACATAACATTTTCATGCTCTCGATTGATGTTTGCTTGCATTGTGTTTCCTTTATCTGATTTTTCTTTCTTGTAGATACGATTTTTCTTGCAGAACAATGATAAGTGTGCAAATATGTATACCTATATTCAATTTGTCAAGTATTTTAACATAATTAACATGTAGTGGATATGCTGCCATCTAAGGGAGGGGTAGGGAGTAGGGAGGAAAAATTTGTAACAGAAAGTTTTGTAAGGGTTATGTTTTGCAAAGGAAAAAAAAAATAGTTCTTGGCCACCACAAGGAGAGCTGCTATAAATATTTAGTAACATATAGTTTCTTTCCTCTTTCTTTAATCATCTTTGGAAGTAAAACTAGTATAGTTTCCAGCAGAATAATGTCTTTTAATGAAATTGTTTATTTGGGGACTAATTAGGATATGTTTCAAAAGTAATATCTGAGACTGAATTTTGTACCATTTTATGATATTTTCCAAAAAGCTTAAAGGATTTGAGTGCAGTCTGTCTCTATATTTTACATAAAATTCTCACCAGAAAAGAACATCCAGATGTGGTATGGGAGACATTTTAAATCAAAGGAGTGATACATCTCACTTTGTTAGACACCACATAATATTTCTATCTTAAAAAAGAGATGTTTTTAAATTCATTCTCTAGAAACTGTCACTATAACAAAGGGGATTTAATTCATGGAAAATGACACAACATTTAAACTGATAAATGATTAGAGCCCTCATTTCTATAAAACTTGTATTCATGTATTTTCTTATAGGAATTACAGTGCACATTCCCTCTTCTCCTTGTACCCTCACAGAAATGTTAATAAAAAGTAGCATATTTGAAGAGACAATCTTTCATAAGACTTCACAGGCTAGCTGAAATATGAAAACAGAATATTCAGAAATTATGGTTTACTGTTAACATTTGTATGTCCTCCTATGGGAATGTTTAAGCAGCTAGGGATGGGGAAACACTTTATATAAAAGGTGGCACTTGACCTGAACTTTAAAGGAAACTAAAGATTCTAAAAGGGCAAGGTGAAGGAAGGTTGAATTCCAGGCATGAATTCCCAAGGCAAAAGGTGAGACACCAGAAATGGGGAGAACAGCAAGAAAATGATTTTGCCCTGAGGGAAGAATCATTGAAGGAGAAGAATTTTAAGTAAATCTAGAGAGGTTACAGCCAAGTTGTGAAAAGCCTCAAATGTCAGGAATGGGAAACACCTGAGTCTATTAAGGATGGGAAAGATAAGAATTTTTTTTTGGGGGGGTTGTCTTTTGTTTTTGTTGGAGAGGTATATATATTTGCTCCTGTGGGAATTTTCCCATCTCAAACAGAATAGATGATGTACCTTTAAAACTGCCAAATGGTGATGTTTGGTTTTATATTTCTGGTAGTATCCAATGTGGATTTATCCACACACATGGTGCACAGCATGTGCACCATAAAAAGGAATTTGATGGGGAGAAGGATTCTCACCCATTTTAGGCTCTGCACTCTTGAGAAATGGGTTTAGGATTTTCATTTATGTTTTACAATTCTAGGCACAGAGTGAAGTCCCTGGACCCAGGATTTCCAGTCATGGGGAGGAGATAAGATTATTAGATAGAGATTACAGGTGAGATGTTGTTATCCCAGCACTGAATTCCCTAAAAAGCCAGTGTTCATGCTCAAGTGGGATTTTTAGCTGGAAACTAACTGGGACTAAGTTATATAGGAACTGAATTAAGCTGCAAACCTAATCCCTTTCCTCTTTCTAAAGACTGATGTCATAAAAAGAGGGATTGCAACTTCTACAGGTGAGGAAGAAAATGTGATATTTGTTCTTGCTAGAGCTTTAATTTATTGTTTTGTAAAAGCTAATCTATCAAATGGCTAAATAGAAATTAAAGAAGCACAATTGGTAAAGTTTAGAGTAAATGACAGAAAGACTGCATTTCCTCCCACCCCAGTGATCTTACAGATTACTGTAAGAGTAATGAAGCACCATTGGGAAAAATGTGAAATAAGACATAATTGATCTTCAGACAGTATGGGGCAGTGTGTGAACTGCTACACTTACTATTATCATCAAGACTTCATCTTTCTTTTTGTATGAAAGTAAAATAAAATAATATTGAAATGATATAAAATATATTTAATCTAAGTACATAAATCATTTTTTAATTGAACACAGATTTACAATATTTAGCTCTACACTAGGCATACATAAGTCACCTGGATGCAAGTAATCTCCCATATTTTGATTTTATTTACTTTTTTATTACTTTCTTAAATTTATTTATTTTAATACAATTTCTTTATGAATGATGTTTTGGGAGAAAAATTAGAGCAAAAGGGAAAAAGCATGAGAGAGAAAGAAAAAGTGAACATAATATGTTCATTCAATCTCCATAATTCTCTCTCTAAATGCAGATGACATTTTCTATCCAAAGTCTTTTGGAGTTGCTTTGGATCACAGAACCACTGAGAAGAACCAAGTCTTTCATAGTTGATTATCACTCATTCTTGCTGTTCTTCTATACAATGTATTCCTGGCTTATTTCACTCAATATCATTTCATGTAAATTTTTCCAGGCCTTTCTATAACCCCCTTATTCATCATAGTTTTATAGCCTTTTGAACATAGTTTCAGATTGTTCTCCAGAATGTTTGGATCAGTTCACAATTCCACCAATAATGCATTAGTGTCCCAGTTTTCCCACATCCCATCCAACATTTATCATTATCTTTTCCTGTCATCTTAACCAATATAAGAGGTATGAGTTGGTATCTCAGAGTTGTTTTAAATTGTATTTCTCTAATCAATAGTGATTTAGAACATTTTTTCATATGACTATTTTTGTCACCTAAAAATTTCCTAGGAAAAACAACTGACCTGGAAAAAATGATCTAGGAGAGACAATCTAAAGATTATTGGATGTCCTGAAAGCCATGATGGAAAAAAGAACCTAGACATTATCTTACAGGAAATCTTAAAGAAAACTGTCCATATGTCTTAGGATCAGAAGGTAAAATAGTCATTAAAAGAATTTACAAATAACCTCTTGAAAGAGACCCCAAAATTAGAACTACAAGGAATATTATGGCTGAATTTCAGAAGGATTGCACCAAGGAAAAGAGATTGCAATTTAAATACCAATTTAAATCCCACAATTGGGATTACCTAGGATCTAGCAGCTTCCACCTTAAAGGATCAAGGGGCCTGGAATCTGATATTCCAAAAGCAAAGAAACTTGGATGACAGCCAAGAATAAACTATCCAGCCAAAATGAGGATTATCTTTCAGGGAAGAAGATGGATTTTCAATGATATAGGAGAATTTCACCTAATTCTAATGAAAAGATGAGAACTAAAGAAAAGTCATCTCCAAACACATAACTCAAGAGAAACATCAAAAGATAAAAAAGAAAAGAACTCTTAAGAACTATATTCCTGTATCCTTATGAAAAAGAAACTAGAGGTAGAAAGGGAATCATACTGGAAAAAGAGGAAACAGAAGGTAATATAAGGAAAATTACATCTTACAAAGAGGCAAAGAAGATCTATTATAATTGAGGGAAAGAAGAGAGGGGGATGAGGATTGTGTGAATCTTACTCTCATCAGATTTGGCTCTAAGAGAATTTCAGACATATTTGGTTTCACAGAGAAACTTGTCTCACCTTATAGGGAAGCAATAGGAAAAGGGGGAAAGAAAGGGAAAGACTAATAGAATGCAGGGAATACAGAAGTGTTAGGAGAAAAGTGTAAAAAAAGAGGAGTGCTAAAGGGGGAGGGATATTTGAGGAAGGTTGTCATTAGAAGCAAAATACTGGGGAGAGAGGAAGGGGGAAAGGAAAGAGAAGAACATAACAAGGCAAATAAGATGGCAGGAGATACAGAATTAGCTATTTTAATTGTGAATGTGAATGGGATGAACTCTCCCATAAAACAGAAGCAGATAGCAGATTGGATTATGCAGAATCCCACATTATGTTGTTTATAAGAAACACAGAGTGATACATACAGAATGAAGGTAAAGGGCTTAAGCAGAATCTATTGTGCTTCAGGTGAAGTTAAAAAGAAGCAGGGGTAGCAATCCTGAACTCAGATCAAGTAAAAGTAAAAATAGACCTAATTAAAAGAGATAAGGAAGGAAACTATATGTTGCTAACAGGTAACATAGATAATGAAACAATATCAATACTAAACATATATGCACCAAGTGGGAAAGCATCCAAATTCCTAGAGGAGAATTTAAGAGAGATGCAAGAAGAAATAAACAGCAAAACTACTAGAGGGGGATCTCAACCTTGCTGTCTCGGAACTAGATAAATTGAACCACAAAATATATAAGAAAGAAGGGAAGGAAGTAAAGAGAATGTTGGAAAAGTTAGATATGATAGAACTTTGGAGAAAATTGAATAGAGACAGAAAGGAGTTTACTTTTTTCTCGGTGGTTCATCTAACCTATACAAAAATTGACTATGTATTAGTGCATAAAAAAACCTCAAAATCAAATGCAGAAAGGCAGAAATAGTAAATGCATTTTTTTCAGATCATGATGCAATAAATATCACTTGCAATGTAAGACCAGAAGAAAATAGACCAAAAATTAATTGGAAATTGAATAACCTAATCCTGAAGAATGAGTGGGTGAAACAAAATTCATAGACACAATCAACAACTTCATCCAAGAAAATGACAATAATGAGACAATATACCAAAAATAGTGAAATGCAGCTAAAGCGATTATAAAGGGATATTTTATACTCTAGATGCTTACTTGTATGAAATAGAGAAAAAGAAGATGAATGAATTGGGCTTACAACTAAAAAAGCTAGAAAAAGAACAAATTAAAACCCCTCAAATACCAAATTTGAAACTCTGAAAATAAAAGGGGAAATCAATAAAATTGAAAAGAGAAAACTATTGAATTAATAAATAAAACTGAGTTAGTTTTATGAAAAAAACCCAACAAAATAGATGAACCTTTAGTTAATTTGATTATAAAAAGGAAAGAAAAAAAACAAATTTTTAGTCTCAAAAATGAAAAGGGTGAACTTTCCACCAATGAAGAAGAAATTAGAGCAAGAATTAGAAGTTATTTTGCCCAACTATACGCCAATAAATTTTGTAATCTAAATGAAATAGGGGAACATCTACAAAAATATAGATTGCCCAGGTTAACAAAAGAGGAAATAAATTATTTAAATAGTCCCATTTTAGAAAAAAGAAATAGAAAAAACCTATTAATCAACACACTAAGAAAAAATATCCAGCACCATAAGGATTTATATGTCAATTCTACCAAACATTTAAAAAACAATTAATTCTAATATTATAAAAGCTATTTGAAAAAATGGGGAATGAAGGAATCTTACCAAATTTCTTTCATGACACAGATATGTTGTAGATAGCTAAAGCAGCAGGTGAAAAGAGAGAAAGAAAATTGTAGACAAATTTCCCTAATTAATATTAATGCAAAAATCTTAAATAACATATTAACAAAGAGATTACATAAAGTCATCCCCAAAATAATACACTATGACCAAGTAAGATTTATACCAGGAATTCAGAGCTGGTTCAATCTTAGGAAAATTATTAGCATAATTGACTATATCAATAACCAAATTAACAAAAATCATATGATTATCTCAATAGATGCAGAAAAAATTTGATAAAATCCATCACCCATTTGTATTAAAAGTACTAGAGAGCATAGGAATAAATTGACTTATCCTTAAAATGATCAATAGCATCTATGTAAATCCATCAGCAAGCATCACATGTAATGGGGACAAACTAGAACCATTCCCAATAAGATCAAGAGTGAAATTATCAGATCCTGTACATAATGCCCCCTGGCTGACTCTTTATTATTAGTTCTACCAGATTTGTATTTTCATCTCTTTCTTTTTGTGTATATTTATGTTAATAGATGATGTATTATAAAGATATAATATAAAATATCATATATTAATGTAATATTAATATATTATTATGACTCTAAGGAATGATAGTTACAGTTGATATAGTCAACAATGTACATGAAAGGAGAAATATGGAAAAGAGAGTTATAAGGAGAGTGTGTTAGGTTCTGAGGTCAAACTAAAGGCAGTTAGTGAGGGGAAGATGATTTCTGTAGCCTCAAAAAGAGAAGGGTCTATAAGTAGGTAGTGGGCAAAAAGGAGAGAAAATTGGAAAGGAAGGAGGAAGGAGGTGTTAATTTGGAGATAGGAAGGGGTTACTTTGAAGAATGAAGAGAGATGGTCAGTGAGGAGAAATGAGGACTTTATACAGGATATAGTGGATAGGAGACACTACATGATATCCCCCTAGCATAACTAGGGAATGTCACACTAGAAAATTCCATGAGTTCTTCATTGGAAGGAGGAAGTTGGAAAAGTTAAAGGCAACTGGTATCTGAAAATTTGAGAAAACATGAACTCAGGGAGGAAATTTCCAGGAAAATCTACAGGAAAAAAGTCAAAATGGAACGATATAAATCAATGAATTAGTGATGGGCTAAATAATCAGGAACACAGTAAAGGAAGGGCCCATAAATCAGTCAGTGTCTTCTATGATATCTGCAATAATTGACAATGTTCTGATAATGAGGCACAAAGGAAAAGGGAAATTCATGGAACAAAACATTCATGGTGCTCCTTGAGGGAGAATGTAGAATGGACACTTTGGAAATTGTGATTACATGAAATACATAGAAAATGAAGAGAACAGATATATAGGTGTCATGTATCAAATAAAGAGGTTTCAGCGTACACAGAAAATATAATGAATATAGTGAGAGAAAGATTTTTTGTTATTTTGGGGGGTTTATTTAATGAAATTTCTAAAAAAAATTGAGGAGTAACTGAAAGGAAGGAATATCTACTTGACAGAGGGAAAAACAGGTGGAAGAAATAAATAATCAGAAAAAATCAGGAAAGAGAAAAGAACTAATAAATAAAAGCTTAAATAGAAAGGGGTAAAAAAAAAACCTGAGGGTAATCAAAGGAAAATAATACTGTGTTCACAGCAAAAGAGGGAAAAATAATAGCTTGAAAAAATAATTTTAAAACAGATGGAGAAAAATAAACTTAACTTATAAATTTAAATGTGATATGATTAAACAATATAATAAAATAAAAATTGACTAATTAGATAGAAAACAAAGCCCACAATCTGTTCCTTAAAATAAACAAATTTTAAAAGAAAACATAGACAAGACAAAACTGAAGGGATTGAAAAAAAATATTTACTTTGCAGCAAATGAATCCAAAAAAAGTAAGAGCTGACATCATGCTATCTGACAATAAGAAATAAACATTTGTTTAAAAAGCATGAGGAAACTGAAAATAAAAGAAAGTATAGATGACAAATCAGTATCAATAATAAACTCATATCATTCAAATTCTTTACCAGTCAACTTCATATAGGAAACAAACATGAGCTTCAAGAAGACATTCAGTAGCATAATAATGATAGGAAACTTCAGTATCACACTCTCAGTTTTGGATGAACTTCTCAGAAAGATAAACAAAGGTAAAATATGAAACTAAAATTTCTGTACAAACTAGAATTTTACAAAACAATACTTTTAATGGATATGCAAAAAATAGATATTTCAGGACTAAATGAAACTATTTCACCATATAAATATATGCATATGTTTATTGCATATAAACATTGCAAATAAATGTAAAAAGATAAAAAAAATAATCAAATTATTGCACTCCTTACAGGCCATGATGCAATAAAAACAGAAATTTGTTTCAGGGACCACAAATAAACAATATAGACCCAAATGGAAACACTTACTGACTATATAAATAAAAAATGTTTATGATGAAACAAAAGACCAAAGTTTATGGATTGTAGTTAGTGTAATCCTAAAAGGGAAATCACTTACTTAAAAAATAAGTTAGCAAAATAGAAAGAAAAGATTAATGAACTGCATATATGTTTTTAATTTTTAAATAACTTAAAAAAGACAACCAAAATACAAAAGAAGAGATACTGAAAATTAGAGAGGAAGTAGATAAATCAGACCTGAAAACAAAGAAATGGCAAATTAAACTAAAAGTTGTTTTTTTTTGAAAAGATTAATAAAATAAAGAATCTTCAGTTGATTTGATTTTTAAAAGGAACAGAAAAGCAAATCAATAAAAGAGCAAAGGAGCCAGGCAAGAACATATTAAAAACAGAAAAAAAGACAAATAATAATCAGAATAAATGCACAATTTTATACTAACAAAACCAAAGGAATTTGAGGAATATCTTTAAAATATGATATGTTTAAAGTATCCAAAGATCAAATACAGATCTTAAGTTGTCCAGTCTTTAAAAGGAAGTACTAAAAGTGGAGGTTGAGGATAGAATAATACCAATAGCTTCTGGTACTGAATGGACTTATAGAAAAAGCCTATCAAACTTATAAAGAAAAATTAGTAAAAAAAAATTTTTTAAAGAAAAATTAGGGCTCATACTTCCCAAATGTGTCTAAAATATTGAGAACAATGCCTACCACAATCCTTTTGTAAGATAAATATAGTCCTAATACTGTAACTAGGGAAAGATAAAATAAAGAAAATTATAGGCCAATATAATTATAAACATTGTTTCTTTACCCATTGTTATGATATTTTTAATAAAACAGGAAATAGAGGCAAATATAAACAAATAAAAAAATAAATTACTTGAAGTTGAACAGTCTCTCAACATACAACATTAATATATCTTAAATAAGAAGGGAAATGGAGAATTGGGAAACAATCTTTGTATCATATTGCTCTGATAGTGGTTTGGCATTCAAGATACACATGCACACACACACACACTCACACACACATATACCCTTAAACATATGAATATACACACATAATTATACATTTATGTATGTATGTATAATTAATGACTGTTCTCCAATAGCTAAATGGTCAAAAGATAAGAACAAACTGTTCTCAAAAGAAAAACTGTGATGTATTCCCAAATACATGATAAAAAAATTGTGTTTTATGAATGTAATGGGTATGCTATAAGAAATGTATATTAAGGATAAAGAGAAAGATGGAAAGTTCTGTCTGAATTGATATTGTATGAAGTAATAAGCAAAACCAATAAACATTAAACAGAGTAACTGCAATAATAATACAATAATCAGTAAGGATTCAAAATATATAACAATAAATTTCCAGTTTATGAAAAGTTATATAATAGTAGAAGAAATTATATTCATGAGCATCTATTTTTTCTTTGCTTCCTTTATGTACTTTTGTTTTCTACTGTGTACTTTTTTTATTATTCTTTTTCTTCTCCTTTCATCCTTCCTACCTCCCATACTCAGGCTGTAGTTAAACACAGGTATATTTAAATATACATATATAGACATATGCACATACAGATACATGAACACATACCCACACATCCCTGCCTCCACACACATGCACATTTATCCATATGTAAACATGTACCTAAAAACAATATTAATATGGCTGACATAAAATGTAGATTTCTCTTTTGATCGAATCTTTAAATTTGACTTTGTCAAAGATCAATAATTGCTAGCTGTACTTTTTTTTCTAATGAATTCTACTCCTGATCCTAGATGTAATTTGTATGTATCTCTTCTTTCTTATCCCTACTAACTCTTCTACTTTAATTCTGCTCTTTGACTTGCTATTACTTAACCTTCCCTCACCCATGAATATCTTTCTAGTCTTCTTTCTCCACCCTTTCTTTGCTTCTCCTTCTGTTAATTCTTTCTCCCTTATTTCTACATAGATTTTGGAGTGTGCTATATTCATGGGACTTATTTAGTGTTGATTATTTAACCAATTCCTAATGTGAATAAAATTTCAGAACTAACAGCCTTCCTCTCCTTCTAATGCCTCTGTGTCTATTCTTCTTCTGTAACTCATTTATATAAAATAATTACTATTTTTATCTTTTTTTTCTAGTGGTTTTGCTTTTTAGAATCAGATCATTCTCTGCTCCAATCTTTCTTTTTTGCTACTCAATTGCTGATGTCAATCTTAAAACATATGGTATGCATTTCCATGTACAAAACAAACAATTACATTCTTTGAAACTGATCTTTGATATTGGCTTTTATATGTTAATTTTTCTATTGAGTTTGGGTTTGATGGAAAGAAAGTTCTGAAAATTTTCAATTTCATTTAATGTGCATTTTTTTTTCATTCAATATTATGGATAATTTTTCTGGATATAATATTTTTGATACCAGACCTAAGATCTTTTTGGACAATTTGAATTGTAGTGACAGTGTATTTGAATTGTTAGTTTGTTTCTTACAAAATTTTCTCTTTGACCTTGAGGTTTTGAAATTTAGCAATAACATTCCTATGTATTTTCCATAAAGGATTTTTTGAGGGGATGATTAGTGTATTTTTTTCTATTTTTACTTTCCTCTCATGTTCTATCATTCCAGGACAATTTTCTTGGGTTATTTCTTGCATTATTATGTCAAAGTTCTTTTTTGTCTAACAGCTTTCAGATTGTCCAATTATTTTTCTATTCTCTCTTTTTGTTACGTTCTCTAGATCTGTTTTTTTTTTAATAAGGCATGTCATATTCTGTTCAAATTTTTTCATTCTTTATATTTTGCTTTGTTATTTCTTGGTCTCTCATAGCTTCACTAGCTTCCCCATTCTAATTTTCTAAGAGTTATTTTCTTCTATAGACTCCTTTTCTAGTTAGTTAACTTTTTATTTCATAATCTTGTTTTTCTTGATTGTTTTTCCTCAATGTCTCTTATTTGATTTTTAAATTCTTTTTGAAATCTTTTGTAAATTCTTTCTGGGCAGGTAGCTATTTAAAATTAATAGAAGAATTTTTTTTTTTTAACTTCAGTATCCTTCTCTGAAAATGAACCCAAGTCTTCCCTGTTCCCATGACGTTTCCTTTTTTAGTTCTTCTTTGCTGATTCAGTTTTTTTGTTTTGTTTTTGTTTTTGTTTTTCATTTTTTGCTTGTTTGTTTTTCATTTTTTTAAAAGAGAAGTTTTAGTGTACACATCTCTAACTGGACTCCTGACTTCACTTTAGTTGTCCCTCTGACTTGGAATTCCAAACCAAGAGCTCCACCATTCCACAATTGCCCAAAGTCAGCAGATCTCTGCCCCACTGCCTCTACACTTCCTGTGTTCTGGCTCCTTCTCACCCAAAGCAATGTTTTTGTAGCACAACTGGGCCTGCGGTTTCTAATTACCCACGGTTCTCTTAGTCTTTCCCAACTCCTCAAGCTGTCCTGGAAGTGAAAGTTTCTGTAGTTCCTGCTAAGGCTTCAGCCAAACCCAGCTAGTCTCAGGGATTCCCACTTCTGCAGAGTTAGCCACTTCACACTGGCTAATCTCCTGTCCAAGGCCTGTCTTTTTTTTTTTTTTTTGGATGTTTTCAGGTTATACTATGAGGACCCCTGTTCTGCTCCATGTTTTCCTGATTTTTCATCAGTGTATATTCACTCTGAAGTGAAAATTTGTTTTGTTTTTGAAGGAAATCTGAAGAGCTTGAATTTACTGACTTACTCTGTCATCTGCCCAGAATCTTCCCAGTGAAACATTTTAAACAACACAGGACACATAAATCAGAGACATTCTATGAAACTTGTTCCCATTGAAGTTTATATCAATTAATTTTAAAAAATGCTCACCAATATTAGAGGTAAGAGTTATTTTAGAATTCAACTTTTCCAAATTAGGTTAAGACACTTAGCCACTTATTGTAAAATAAGAGAACTTTTTCTACCATTCCACCTCACTCCCACACTGGCTATAATCTGCACATTATCAATTAATTTCATTTAAGTAATTCTTTTACATTCAAAAGGTAATTGAAATGGATAAGTTTTCTGATAATGAGCTATCTTCAGAGCTAGGAGTTTTTTCTACCCCATGTCCCTTTACTCCTCCCTTCCCTGCAAGTGCAGCACCTCTTCCTTTCTTCCGGGTTTAAACTTGTCATTTCAAAGTTTTCCATAGATGATGATATTGCTGTCCCATTGTTCACTTGCTGTAAAAAGTGCAAAGTTGGCTTCCAGGAGATGATGCCCTCAGATTCCTTCCCTTCCATTGTTTGGTGCCCTAGATATAAGAGTGTGGTGGTAAACATATCAGAAAAAACAATTATGTGGGGGAAGAGGCCCAGAACAAGGGAGTTATTCTGAAAACTGTGCATAAAATACCCTTTGATCCAGCAGTGTCTCTACGGGTTCTAAATGCCAAAGATATCATAAAAAAAAAAAAAAAAACAGAAAAAGAAGCACATGTGCAAAAATGTTTTAGTACCCTGTTGTGTAGTGATAAGAAGCTGGAAACTAAGTGGATGCCCATCTCTTGGAAAATGGCTGAATACATTATGGTACATGAATGTAAATGGAATACTGTTCTCTAAAAAATAATGAGCAAGTTGATTTCTGAAAAGCCTGGAAAGTTTTACATAAATTGATACTAAAGTGAAGTGAGCAGAACCAAGAGAACACTGTACACAGCAACAAGACTATGTAATGATCAATTCTGATGGACTCTTTTTCAATAATGAGCTGATTCAGGTCAATTCCAATAGGGTTGTGATGAAGAGAGCCATCAGCAGCCAGAAAAAGGACTACAGATATTGAATGTGCATCACAACACAGTATTTTCACTCTTTTTGTTTGTTTGTTTTTTCTTTCTTGTGTTTTTTTTGTTTGATCTGTTTTTTCTTGCACAGCATGACACATATGAAAATATATTTAGAAGAATTGCATGTTTCACCTATATCAGATTGCTTCCTGTCTTGAGGATGAGAGGGAGAAGCAGGAGAAAAATTTAGAATACAAGGTTTTGCTAAGGTGAATGTTGAAAATTATCTTTGCATATATTTGAAAAAATAAAATGCTATATTAAAAAATGATCAAATGGGACAGCTAGATGGTGCAGTGGATAGAGCACCAGCCCTGAAGTCAGGCAGACCTGAGTTCAAATTTGACTTACCACTTCCTAGCTGTTTGACCTTGGGCAAGTCACTTAACCCCAGTTGAGTTCAGCAAAAAAAAAAGGGGGGGCATGATCAATGTCTTTGGGACAGGAGTACCTCTCCTACAAAGATAGAACAGCCATAGCCTCAAGCACAGTGACAATCAAGATCATTATCTTACATGAGGGCAAATACTGTGATTGAACTGTAGGCTCCATCCTAGTATCTCTTTCCACCTTCCAGCAGAAATGGATCAGCAAACAGCACTATGATGAATCTGGTCTTTCCTTCAGCCACCACAAATGCTTCTAAATGACCTGATCATAGTTTTTTTAGTTGGTGTTGGTGAGTTTTGTTTTTGTTTTGGGGGAATTTTTTTGGTCAAAGGGTATGACATGATATTTGCCCCTCCCTCCCCCACAGTAAAACAGATGGTAATGGCGAGGCTTTTTTGTGTTTGTTTATTTTTTGTGCCTTTTTTTGGTGCTTGACAGGATTTAAAAACTGGAATAGTGAAGTGGGTGAGAAGTCTAATGATGTTGTGTAATGCTCAGGGAGAAACTGAGGCAGTATCACACAGTGGAAATTAGGTAATGCTTTATTGATGTTAATTGAGATTTCAGAATCCATAGCTATGGATCAGGACTGGTGGGACTCATGTCTCAAAGCATGCAGTCCAAGCCAGAGACTGACAGCATGTCAGTCGACTGAATACAAAGTATTCCGCACCTCATTGCTCAGGAACAGGAGTTTTATAATGTCCATGGCCCAGGGGAAACAAAGAACTCATGGGAACAGCTGAGCACATCTGGTGTCCAAGGAAACCATAAATTCAGTTCTGACAGGTAGGAGTAAGAAGCCTTGAGACAGAAACTGGGCAAAGAAGACTAGTCGTCTGGGTCATATAGATAAGGGTAGGTCAAGGCTGACCATCTGGATGTTTTATAACTCCTTTGGAATGTGAGTCCAATTATTTCTGAAGCTCAGAAAGTGGGAATTGCTATTCTGGGACAGCACAATTAAGGGATACTGAAAGAGCAACTGAGGGAAACTGAGACAGTAACTGAGGGAAACTGAGACTGTGGCACAACAGTTGAAGGCAAATATCCCCAAAGTTCTATAGTGTGTCTTTGACTCTGATTTTACATTTATTTTATTTATACATTTTATTTTGTTTTTAATAAGGTATACCAAATTTTGTGTAATGCATTGTTAGAGAAAGTTGCTTGTCTCTATGAAGGCTGTTCTGTTCTACAGATAGAGCAAAGGATCTATTTAACAAAAATTCAGTTAGGGAGGAGATGAAGGCAAGAAGATACATCATAAGTAAATTACACAATCCTAGAGAAACAAAACAAAAACAAAAGCAAAAAAATGCTTTTTGTATCTTCCTCCTTAATGTTTATTCCTTGTTAAAAAATTGTCAGAGCAATGAAGAATGGCCCTCTAAATCCTTTCCTACCCCCAATAAAAATGTGAATGAAGTATTTACAAGGTCCCTGTGAGTTTTCAGTACTTGGAGGAAAGGAGGAACTTTATCTATACATTTCCTTAAGACCAGTTCAAATAAAGTGCACACATTAAAGAAAAAAAGTTATCTGCATTAAACATCTAGACCACTATACCTATTAGGTTCTCAAATAATCTGACCAGTCTCCTGAAAGAATGAGATATGCATTATTAATGTTTAATATAGTATAGAGTCAGTAAAACAAATTTCTAAATAGGTAAGATGTAACATCTGGAAGCTAATCAAGATTTCTTAGGTTGTGGTTGGTAGTAAAAATGTGTTAAATCTGATCTATTTTGTATTTTTGTCTATAATTAAAAATATTGCTAGTCTAGGAAGCACTCAGAACATTGTTATTTTTAAGTTATTATTTAAGAATAAAAATAGAAATGGAAGAAGATAATGAAACACTGAGGTGATATAAAAGAAAATACATTTCAAATATTCAAGAAAATTTCCATTTCTATGCCACATAGTCAAGATCAACAACCTTTTTGAGAGGCCAATATCACAGAGCTAATTTCCAACCACATTGTGAAACAATTATCAGTATTGTTTTCAAGGATCATTATAGAATCTGTGGGAGAGCTACCTGGCACTGAATAGGAGGAATAAGTGGCATCTAGAGAGAAATGTGAAAAAGACAGGAAATGAGGTTCTGCTTCAGAATTCTGGAATAAGAATTGACTATGTATTTTATGGCACAAAATGCTCCTTCTAGTGCTGTTCCACTTCCCCAAAGTAACTGTAAATTGAGGGAGAACAAAAAAGGATATAAATTGTGTGTTCGGATAAAAATGTGTATTTTACATATTTTAATTGTTGGAAAATAATATAATACAGTTTTCTCAGAGCAAAATGAAATTTGTAATTATCACATAAATGTGAACTATGAATTGCAAAATAGTAATAAAAAAATACATGGAACCTAAGGGCCTTATGGATGCAACAGGATGGAATTTAGAAGAGCTGAGAGAGTATATTCAGAAATGTTTCATAGACATTGTTCAGAAAAGATAATGACAAAATTGGTGGGAGGTAATATGAAAAGACAAGTACAGTATTGTTGTCATATTGTGAATTGGTCTGGTTAAAAAATCTGGATATCAATTTAGGATCATTTAAGAAAAGTAGCCCTCAGACCCACTGGGTCCTGCACAGAGCTGCAGCCATGAACTTGGTCCCATTGCTCTGCAGGAAGTCTGCTCTATGGGAGATCTCTGCTGGACCAGCACTAAGAAAATATTTGTAACCAGTATGACAGTGATGTCACTGGAGCTCTTGAGGCAGAATTCATCAAATAGAATATTCAATGGAAGCTGTCAAACATGTCTCAGTTACTATGAGCCTGAAATCAACATGGTGATAATCATATTTGAATCTCAAATGCTGGGACTACTGCAGATGCTCGGTTCTTGTGCAACTTCATGAGTCATGATTACAGATTTGTGTTTGACACACAGTATCTTACAATATCTCCTCTGGTATCTCTAATTGGAAGCAAGACCCAGAAACCAACACAGCATTACGGCTGGAGACCATATGGTATATGACTACTCGTAGCTGGTTATAACAATATGGGTCCCCTCATCTTCCAAACCTGTCCATCTGCAAATTACTTTGACTGTTGGACTAAGTCCGTTGGCACTTGGGCACAGTCTACTTGGAGAGAAACATGTCCAAGTTCAGTGACTGCAATTTGAATGAGATGATGAAACACAGTCTTACAAGGAAGATTTCCCTCTAACAAGACTTAACTACAAAGAATGTTACCATTGAAATTGTTGGGAAAGGGGTAATTGACAATCTATAAAAATGATGATGTGCCTCCTTTCCTGGAAGGTCTTAAAGAAAAACCACACAGAAAAGCAGAGCCAGCTCAGCCTGATGATAAACCTGCACAGAAGGCTGCATGGAAGCCAATGGAGCACTGGTCTGAGTAAGCCAGTCTATATGTTAGCAAGCCCAAAAAGAACATTTCTGTCCAAATGCCAGTTATTATCTAAGCTTTAGACCAGATGCAGAATTACAGAAAGATGTTCTTAGGAATTAGTCCTAGAAGGATTTTTCTAAGAAAGTTCCCTGAAAGGTTAAAACTGGCTACATTTTCTATAACAGGGAAAATGTAATCATTTTCTAGGAAGAACATACTATCTTTATGACTTTAAATACAACTGTGAAATAAAATTGTTTCAATTGAAAAAAAAATAAAGTATTATTAGTTTTTAAGCTAAAGATCCATCTATCAGGCAAATACCCTGAGGAAATTAAATACGAGAACAAAGTTAAAATACATAACAAATTATTCATAGCCACACTCTTTCTGATATTACAAAACTGGAAACAAAAAGTGGATATCCAGAATTTAGGTAATGGCTGAAAAATATAATATATAAAATATAATAAGATATGAATGTACAATAAGAAATATATGTATTATATATGTGTGTATATGTGTATATATGTACATACACATATACTTTCTAGGATAATTTTTACAACAGTAACTAGTTGTTTCTTTTCTTTTAAGATATTGTTATTTCATTTCTTGTGAAGTTGCTCAGTGTTTACCATGTCAATCAACTTCTAATTGTCTTGAATAAAAATGTTTCTGATTTACAGCTTTGAAGATTTTGAAATATCACAAAAGAAAAGTAATTAAAAAAACACCAGAAGCCTTTGATTCCTTTAAGTATTTAACTGTGAATCATATTTTGTACAATGCTTTTCATTAATTGTCCTTTTATTGGTGTCAATTATATCTCTATCTTCATTAATGATCAATATATGATACAGAGAATGAATTTCAATATGGGCTAAATTAGCATACATACATGTGTTGCATACATGCATACTGTAGTCATAATATAGACACACAATATAGACATATATGTGTATGTGTGTATGCCAAATTAAGTTTACACATGCATACAATATTTGTATGAATGTGTATATTATGAGTTTTAATTTATTTGGCATATCTAGTCAAGTCTTTCATAATATATTTCTACTTATCATTTATAAGCAATAGCTATTGATCCTTAAGCCACACCTATCTTCTGTTGGACCCTTATTCCACTATCAGTCTAAATGTTACAAAGCAATATGACCAAATATTTCTTTAAATGAGGTTTATCATTTCATTTGAGAAGAAAGAAAATACTCTTTACTCATTTTTTTCTGTTCACAAGGAACTTACACATTTTTGTGTTTCCTAGTATCATTTGTAGCAAAAAAAAAGAGCATTAAACTCATTTTTTCACTGGACAACCAGTTTGTATTTAGAATACTAGAAGTTGGACTCTTGTTAAAAGCTCTGCAATTCTGAGAAGTTTCCACAGTCGATTCCTGATCTTTCTATTCCATGCAATTGCTAAAGAGAAAGGAAACTTCACAGGAATGAATGTTTGTCTTAATTATTCTCAGGGGTGATAATATCTAAAAGATTCATCACCTAGAGATGCTTCACCATAATTAGCAAACCTAATTCTCAGAAACTACATGTGATCTGGCATCAGGACCATACCAATAGCTGTTCCAATTTGGGAGAAGCTGCCAAAGACATTTACAAAACCAGGATCTCTTTCAGTCTGTGATGAGACATAGAAATTAGATTTTGTCTTTTGGAAGAACATTCATTCTACAACATTAAAGAAAAACAAGTGAAAATTTCTGAATGATAAGATCTAAAAGGGCAGGACCTGTCTTTGGAGCAAATGTATTCACCATCACTAGACAGCTATCAAAATCTAAAAAAACATTTGCCAGGTATTTTGTATGGGGTTTTTAAGTAAGAGACTGATTATCAAATCCTAGTAGTGTTTGTAATCACACTGATCCTGTGATCTTAATATTTAGAATATTTTCTGTGAGCATTTAAGGAAATTAGTGTTTTCATTCAGTATTTAAACTAAATAGGTTTTATAAATAAGGACCATTTAATTTAGGACTACTCATAGAAAGAGAAAGATTTTGAAAAGAGAATTTTGAATTAAAATATATATTTCAACAATTTCTCCAATCTCATTATTCAACTTAATTTCAGTTTTTAGACTGGAGATGAAAAAAATTTGTATTTTTTAAACTCCCAGAAAAGCAAACATGCCAAAATATGTCTAATCTCATCAGTGTTAGCCAGTGATGGTGGTATCATAGTAATAATAATACTAAAGTTTCCATAGTAACCACTAAGTTATTTTAAGGCTATTTCTGGAACATAATATGGTAAAATCATAAAATTTTAGAGGTGAGAGAGATTTTTAAAGGTAATCCATTCAAATTATTTTATTGTTTTAATTGTTATTATTGTTACAGTGAAGAAATTATGATCTTGAAGGGATTAGCTGACTTTTCCAAGGTCATAATACTAGTTAAGCATAGGTCTTGGAAATGACTTTAATTTTGCTAAATATCAATTTATATGATTGACTCAAAAACCCAGATCAGAAATTGTTGACAAAAATATATACTACATAGGGGCAGCTAGGTGGTGCAGTGGATAGAGCACCAACCCTGAAGTCAGGAGGATCTGAGTTCAAATCTGACCTCAGACACTTAACACTTCCTAGCTGTGTGACCCTGGGAAAGACACTTAACCCCAACTGCCTCAGCAATATATATATATATATATATATATATATATATATATATATATACACATATACATATATACAATATATGTATATGTATATACATGCATATATATATATATATATATGCCAAATAATTATATCCATGAAAATATGTTAGATGAAACAGAATTTTGACTTTGGGTTTCAGTTAATTTTTTGAAATCCCCAGAAATTTTATAAGGATTATAGATGAGTATTTAGTTTAAAGAAGTCAGACAGGATACTAGAATTTTGTATTAGAATTTGCTTATACATATTACCCTCATGATTACTAACCCAATGAAAGTTAGTAATGATTTTGTTAGGACAACCTATACATGTGTCTAATGCCATAAATAGCTAAATTTACCTAAATAGATCTATTTCTACCTCTCTATTTCTATCTATATATCTAATCAAATCTATATAAATGTATAGATTAAGATAGCGAGAATATTTTATGGTCATCTTAACCAAATCGAATCACTCTTTGAAATTTTTTTAATGATTCATTTAAATATTTTTTTTTCATTAGGAAGAAAATAAAATAACACTTCATTAAGATATTAGCTCTTCATTTCAAACAATGCATAATTTAAAGCAACTGATCTTTTACAGTTGATTAAATTCTCATTGCTTGTTAATCAGTTAAATCTGATTGCAATTGTTCATATACTTCTAATTTAGAATTCATTGAATCCTGTAATCATAGAAAGAATTAGAAAACAGCTCAGAAGCATGGTCCACTGCCCATCAAAATGATAAAACCAATATATATGTATATATAATTTACAATAAAGTACTATATTATCTCAAATTGAAGACATCCAGGGATGAAAAACAGCTACTCACAGAAGCACCATTTTTGGATAACTCTCATTGTTAATTTTTTTTTCTCCCTACCTTCATTTAAAATTTATTTTCATATAATCCACACCATTTAGTATTAGTTCTACTCTTGGGGTAACAACAAGCTTAAACAAGTAATACTTTTCCAAGTGATTGAAAAAGTCAGTTGTGTTTTCCCTAGGCTTTGGCTAAGAAACATCATAGATACGATCATTTTTGTTTCAAAATCGGTAGATATAAAACAATACATATTGCTTTACTTTGTTAGAAAACAACAAGATAGAATTTGTTCACTCAAAGTGACCATGAGAATTTATTTTCCTCTCCCATGGTTTTCCTCCCTTTTTGCTCTGATTTTTCTCTCAACATGATTCATAAAGCAATGTGTGTTAAAAATAAAGAAAGAAAAAGAATAAAGAAAAAAACATTTAATGAGGAAGAAAAGTTATAGTTTTAGAAGAAAAATTTTAATTATATTTTTCTACCATCTGCCTGGTTTGAGTCTATTTTTAATTTCCATGATTTGTTAATCAGTTTTTCATTTTTTAAGAAAAATATTATTTCATACAAATGAATGAAAATTTCCTCAAAATTTGAATGTAACAAGAAAGGTAAGTGGGTCTTTGAAAACTGTCTGCTTCAAATTCTTCAGTTTCCAGATGTTGAAATCAAAACCCAGGAAAATAAAGTGAGTCTTTTCCCAAGTAAGAAATATAGTTTATAGGGCAGAGCCAGAGGTAGATCCCAGCTCTTCTAATTCCTGGTATAATACCATTGGTATTGTACCATGATGCTTGACTGTGTTTCTATTTTATTTTCCCCTCATAAAAATGTTGTGTATTTAAAATTACATCTATTGAAATAATGATATATTTGGGACAGATGCAGTACAGTTTGTACTAGAGTTTCCAATGAGTCAATTTTAGGTGTTTGGAAACATGAAATTAAAGCTAACATTTTTGAAACATATTGACAAATACACGATTAAGTGCATTTCTTTGACAATCATAGCTGCAGATTAGTTATGGAATATGAGGGACTTGTCTCAGGAGATATTAATCAAAGCTTTCATTAAAGAACAAAGTATGGTGGCAACATTGTTTCACTAAATCACTATCTCAATTAGAAAAAATTTATACAACTACAATTGTGCTTATTTACAACAAAATATTTCTTCTAGATCCAAAGACATTATTCTTAAATATTAGGTACTCCTAGCTTTTCAAGGGTATTTATTAGTTTTCTTAATGTTTTTCCATTTTTTGAATGATACAGTTAATATACATATATATCATCATTACTATTCATATTCAATTACATATTTTGATGATAGCCAGTAGGCTTCCCATATTCATTACAATAATGTCTCATGAAGATTTTTAAGGAGATGCTAAAAGAGAAGATATAAATGCCATATGAATAATGTTTTCTTTTTATTTCTCATCTGAATTCTGAAGGTCATGATTTCTTTTTTTTATTATTTTAATTAACACTATGATAATTAAATACCCCATAGATTCCAATTATAACTGCATATTCTAAAACCATATTTTGAAGAGTTCCTTGACTAAACTCTTTTTAAACTTGAAGGGTCATCATTGTATATCCAGAATCTATTTAGCTACATATATTTACCTTGATTATGCCAATAAAAAGATAACCAGCAGTCTAAATTAATCACAGTCTAATTCTAGAGATCTGAAAATATGCTGAGAGTCTGAGTCCATCTAATGATCTTGAAAAAAATTAATCTCCTTTATACATAATGAAAAATTTATAAAGCAAAATTATAGCAGACTTTAGTATTTCTTCTAGAATAAATACACATCACTTCTTCTAGAATAAGAAAAATAAATAAGAAATCTTAACAAAATAACACTCACAATATATGCAATTTAATAAGATACACCGTTTGTTATTTTGGAGACAATTACTAAAAATTATCTCCTTAAATAATTAATACAAAATATATAACAACATGCTGAAAATACCTTTATAATTCATTGCTTACATTTCAAATTTCAAAAGCTGTATAATAAAGACAAATTTTTGTATAATTTAAATACCATTACAAAGTTTTATTACAATAATTAATTAATTAAATAAGTAATTAAATGTTAATTAATTATATTTCAAAAGTGTGAAGCAGGCTCCATATAATGAATTCAAGATGGTAAAATAACTAATTTATTTATCTTTTTGCTTCTTTAAAATGAAACCTGTGTTTTTCATCAAATAAATACAAATCAATTAGAGAAACTAGTATTTAAGTCAAGTGTTACAGTTTTATATTTTACTAACAAATTAGGTTTTAGAGAAAAATTGACAGGGAATTTTATATTCATTCTATAACTTTAATTAAGCAAATAAAACTGTTAATTTGTGTTTTAATCTTCAAATTGAATTTTATTTTATTTACTTAATAGTTTTCCTGTTACATTAAAAATATTTTTTTCTTTTTAAAATTTTTGAGTACTAGGTTCTCTCCATTCCTATCCACAATTAAGAAACCACTTATGAAGTTATGCAAAACATTTTCCTAAAAGTCAAGTTGTGAAAAAAAACATAGATCTCCCACCCTAATAAAAATAAAAACCCTCAAATAAAATTAAGTTTAAAAAAGGAGAGAGAGAAAGAGAGAAAGATAGTATCTTTTATCTGTATTCAGACACAATCAGTTCCTTCTCTAGATATGGATCAGATCTTTCACCATTAAGCCCTTCAAAGTATGTGTGGATGATTGTACTATTGAAAATAACAGTCATTTACTACTGGTCACCCCAGAACACTGCTATTATTTTGTATATGGTACATTTTACTTTGTTGATGGTGGATGGTCCAGAGTTTTGTTTGGTTTTTGTTTGTTTTTTTCCCCCGAGGGTATCTTGCTCATCATTTCCTATACAACAATAATATTCCATCACAAACACAAACCACACGTTATAGAGCCATTCCCCAATTTTTGGGGCATATCTTCTATTTGCAAGCTGTTTTTTTTCTTGCCCAGTGAATACAGGTACTATGATTTTTTTTTGTACATATACATCATTTTCTTTTTTTTTTTAAATCTCTTTTGGGAGGTGGAGCCATGGTGGCGGAGATCAGACAGGAGTCTCTATAGCCTCCTCTAATCTTCCCCTAAACCAACAACATATGAAGCCTCTACACTGATTTTGAAGCAAAAAAATCCACAATATCTGGAGGACAACACGATTCTAGAAGAAGATACTCTGGAAGAACTTCAAAACAGGTCTATTTTGATTGGGCAGGGGGGTGGTCTGCTGAACCCAGACTGCAGCACAGGGAGACCAGGGCAGGGAGCTGGAGCAGGAGTCAGAACAGGAGTGGGAGCGTTGTGCTTTTCACACACCTGGGAGTCTTCTGCGGGCCTCTTGGAACAATCTGTCCTGATTGTGGGCAGGTGGTTTGGAGGGTCTGCCTTTTGAGGGGGATAGATTGTGAACCACTGAACCCCTCATGAGCATCAGACCTAGCTGCCATTGCACAGCACCCTAGGGTGATCAATCAATCAGCAGGACTGATCAGCAAAAGAAATAATTCAATCAGTAGAACTGCCCAGCACCTGAAATAATTCAATCAGCAGAACTGCCCCAGGGCAAATTAAAGCAGTTGTCCCACCTTTGCCTTAAACAGACCTCACACCTTAAAAAAAAATGAATAAAAAACCAAAAAGAACTCTCACCATAGACAACTTTTATGGAGAGAGGGAAGAACAGACCTCAAATCCTGAGGCCCCTAAAGGTAAAGCAACTCCAGAAAAAGCCCCAAAGAGAGACATAAACTGGTCTCCATTTCACAAGGCTTTCTTTGAAGATTGCATAAAAAATCTTAAAAGAGAGTTAGAAGAAACATGGGGAAACGAAATGAGATCACTGCAAAATAAAATAGAAAAAATGGAAAAAGAATGCAGTGAACAAAAAAATGTAATTGGTCAATTGCAAAAGGAACTAAAAACAGTAACTGAACAAAATAAGACATTAAAAATTAGAATCGAACAATTGGAAATGAATGACTCATCAAGACTTCAAGAATCAGTCAAACAAAAACAAAAAAATGAAAAGATAGAGAAAAATATGAAATATCTCCTAGAAAAAACAACTGACCTGGAAAATAGATCTAGGAGAGACAATCTAAGGATTATAAGGCTTCCTGAAAGCCATGATGAAAAAAAGAACCTAGACACTATCTTCCAGGAAATCATAAAAGAAAACTGCCCTGATATTTTAGACGCAGAAGGCAAAATACTCCTTGAAACAATCCACTGATCACCTCCTGAAAGAAACCCAAAAATTAAGTCCTCCAGAAATATTGTGGCTAAATTCCAGAACTATCATACCAAGGAAAAGATATTACGAGAAGCCAGAAAGAAACAATTTAAATATTGGAGAGCCACAATTAGGATCACACAGGACCTAGCAGCTTCTACTTTGAAGGATTGAAGGGCCTGGAATCAGATATTCTGAAGGGCAAAGGAACTTGGATTACAGCCAAGAATAAGTTACTCAGCTAGGATGAGCATTATCTTCCAGGGAAGAAGATGGTCATTCAATGATATAGGAGAATTTCACCTATTTCTACTGAAAAGACAAGAACTGAACAAAAAATTTAATCTACAAACACAGAACACAAGAGAAACATAAAAAGGTAACAAGAAAAAAAAAACTCTTGAGAACTATATTTATGTTATTGATACTTATAGAATGAGGGTTGATTTTATGAATCTATTATTACATTATGATATGATTACTGTGATTTTATGATTATTATGATATGATAAACTGAAAAAGAAATTAGAGGTAGAAAAGGGATAACATTGGAAGAAGAGGAAAAGGAGGAAAAATAAGGGAAATTACATCACATGTAGAGGCAAAGAAAACCTATAATGATTGAGGGGAAAAAAGGGAAGGGAATGAGAATTGAGTTAATCTACATCTCATCAGATTTGTCTCTGAGGGAATAATAGACATACTTATAAGGAAACATGAGGGAAAGGGGGAAAAAAGGGGAAGGATTTTTTGAGGGAAGTGGTTATCAAAAGCAAAATAGTAGGAAGGAGGGAAAGGGGCTAAGCTAAGAAAGAGAAAAGCATAAGCTAGGGTAAATAAGATGGCAGGAAATACAGAATTAGTTATTTTAACTGTGAATGTGAATGGAATGAACTCTCCCTTAAAGCAGAAGCAGATAGCAGGCTGGATTAAAAACCAGAATCCAACAATATGTTGTATACAAGAAACACATCTAAAACATAGAGATACATACAGGGTGAAGGTAAAAAGCTAGAGCAGAATCTATTATGCTTCAGGTGAACCAAAAAAAAGCAGGGGTAGCAATCCTGATCTCAGACCAAGTAAAAGCAAAGATAGACTTCATTAAAAGAGACAAAGAAGGCAAGATGGCGAACTGCGGACAGCTTTCTCTGTGAACTCCTGGGACATTCCCTCAAACCCAGACAAAGTAAGCCTTCCAACTGGTTTCTAAGTGAGAGCACCGCCAAGCATTTGGACTACAACGCACTTTTATCAAAGATCTACCATGAAAGAACTCCTGAGAAGGTTAGCCTCAGGGGAAATCGGCCTCTGGTCGGGATCAGACTCCAGCCGGGGCGGAAGTCAGGGCTGCGATAGAGGGGCGGATTTTGGGCACCCAGGAAGCCCCTGGGAAACGCCTGGACCACTTTGCTCTGCTTGCGGGCAGGTGCTTTGGCACATCTGCCTTTGGAAAAGGGTGGATCGAGAGCAGCTGAAAACGTGGTCCTAGTACGAATCTAGCCCGACCAGCCTCAGACCGGAAGTCAACTCGGCAAACTGCCCCAGGGCAAATACAAATTGTTGCAGTTTTCTCGGCTTTTGACCAATATCCCAACATTAAATCATGAGCAAGAAGCAGAAGAGAGCTCTCACCATAGAAAGCTTTTACGGAGAAAAAATAGAACAGTCCCCAGATCCTGACATTATGAAAACAATCCCAGATGAAGCCACAAAGGCAGACTTAAGTTGGTCTCCCTTTCAGAAGGCTTACCTGGATGATTGCATTAAGAATCTCAAAAGAGAGCTAGAAGAAGAATGGGGAAATAAATTGAGATCAGGGCAACAGAAATATCAAAAACTGGAAAATAGGACTGGTGAATTGGAAAAAGAAAACAGTTTACTGAAAAACAAAATTGGTGAATTGGAAAAATCACCAATTCACTGGAAAATAAAAATGGTGAACTGAAAATCAAAATT
>JAJPUD010017465.1:0-18707 GCA_023553655.1 Myrmecobius fasciatus
AAAAAAAAAAAAAAGTAGACCTGCCAAAGCACCTGCCCTCAAGCAGAGCAAAGTGGCCCAAGCATCTCCCAGGGACTTCTTGGCAGCCTAAAATCTTCTGCTCCGTATCAGCCCTAGACTTGCACCCCGGCCGCGCACTGGCGTCTGAGTGCTCGGAGCTGCTCGATCCCCTGCCCGTCTAAAACTGACCTCAGAAGTTCTTTCAAAGTAGATATTTGAGAGAACTGCGTTGTAGTCCAAGTGTTTGGTGGAGCCCTCACTCCAGAACCAATTCGGAGGCTCAATTTGTCTGCGTCTGGGGGAAGGTCTCAGGAGCTCACAGAGGACACTGTCTGCAGTTCCCCATCTCTGCTCTTCTGCCCTCCCCCCCCACATGATTTGTACATAAAATAATAAGCAAATTAGGAGATCAAGGGATAATTTATTTATCAGATCTTTGGAGAAGCAAGCATTTCAACATTATTAACATGTAGTGGACTTCCTGCCATCTAGGGGAGGGGAGGGGACTGGGGGTAAAATTTGTAAGGGGAAGCTTTGTAAAGATCAATGTTGGGAAACTACCCATATACATGTCATATAAATAAAAAGCTTTAAATAAAAAAAAGATCTTTGGAGAAGGCAGGAATTTATGACAAAAGAATTAGAGAACATTATGAAATAAAAAATGACCACTTTGATTAAGTTAAAAAGTTTTTGCACAAATAGAACCAACAGTAACAAGATTAAAAGGAAAGTACAAAGCAGGAAAAAAAAACACTTTTACAATCAGTGTTTGTGATAAAAGTCTCATTTTTAAAAAATATAAAGAACCGTGTCAAATTTATGACAAATTATTCCCAAATTAATAAATTGTCAAAGCTTATGAGCAATTTTCAGATGCCAAAATTAAAGTCATCTAAATTCATTTGACAACATGCTCTGAATCACTATTGATTAGAGAAATACAAATTCAGACAATTCTGAGGTATCACCTCATACTTCTCAGATTGGGTAAAATGACAGGAAAAAGATAATGATGGATGTTGGAGGGAATATTGGAAAACTGGGACACTAATGAATTGTTAGCGGAGTTGTGAACTGATCTAATCATGCTGGAGAGCAATTTAGAACTATGCCCAAAGGGCTATAAAACTGTGCATACCCTTTGACCCAGCAGTGTCACCATTGGGTATGTATCCTAAGGAAATCATAAAGAAGAAAAAGGGACCTACACATGCAAAAATTTCAGTAGCAGGTCTTTCTGTGGTGACAACAAACTAGAAACTGAGTGGATGTTCATCAGTTGAGAAATGACTGACTAACGTGATATATGAAAGTAATAGAATACATTTGTTCTGTAAAAATGAAGAATAAACTGATTTTTAGAAAGGTCTGGAAAGATTTACATATACCAATTCTAAGTAAAACAAGCAGAACTGGAAATACATTATATACTGTAACAGCAATACTGTGTAGTAATCTACCATGAAAGACTTGGTTCTTCTCAGTGATTTAGTGATCCAAGACCATCCCAATAAACTTTTGATAGAAAATGCCACCTGCATCCAGAAAGTGAACTATGGAGATTAAATATAAATCAACATGCTATGTTCACTACTTTCTTCTGTTTTTTTTCCCTCTCCTGTGTTTTTTTCCCTTTTGTTTTGATTTTTATCTCCAACAAGATTCATAAAGAAATGTGTATTTAAAAAGTTAATATGCATGTTTAACCAGAAAAAAAATAAAAATATTTTACAAATGGATCAAAGAGCTGGTAGCATCCTGCAAGGAGATTGATTCACAAGAGGCTAGAAACAATTACTTCATATTCTCTTAATTTTCTACAAGCCAAGAAGTGAGGAATCTGATGTCTAATGAGGAGCCTCTAACAGCCCATCTACCCAATCCGTCTTTGAGAGAATCTTTACTTGTTCACTCCACTGAGAAACAATCTGGGGACTATGAAGAAAGTGGGGAAAATGAAATGGCTGAGGCAAAAAGGTTTCCTGATTCTGAGAATATAAATTTATTGAGCAATGTATGGCAATTTCCTAACAAATTGGAGCCAGGCCCTTCCTCAGTTCAGAGCTGTACCCCAAATACACATGGAAATGGACTGAACTTTTATACATTAAAATCATTAATCAAATAAGACATTTAACTAAAAGTAAACAGTTCAGCATTAGGTAATCTGATTTTTAATGGGAGAAAAGAGTCGGAGTTGGGTGATAGAGAGTGAACAGGTCCAATTTCCTGAAATCAGAAAAAGAGATGTCCTACCAACTATCTGTGAACAATCAACGGGACAATAACTGACTGATCAATATGAAAACAGTTTTCAAATAAGACATATGGGTTACTTGAGAGGTATAATTGTGGGAAAATGCCTTGCATCAATCTTAGGATCTGACTGGATTTTTGGTCAGCATAACAGTTTATGTTAAGTAGGTAGAGATAGTCCATTCCCCCCAGTCACACAGAACTAGATTCAGACAATACAGTAAGGTTCTCTCCCAATTACTACAATTGAATAACTTTTTCTCACAAGACAGAAGTTGGATCAGATTCATAATTGATTAAGAAAGGAACTGAGTTAGATCCAGAATTGATCACAAGATGGAGTCAGTGTAGTTCAATTTACGAATTTACAAATTTACTCAATTTACAAAATTAAACATTTATTGCTCTACTTTCCTTGATTTCTCACTTTTGATTTATCCCTTCATGCATTACTTGCCTATGGGCAAAATCCATAAGATTTTTTATATATTCATAATCAAAACTACACAAATCATATTATATATCAAACAACTTAAAGGGCTCACAATGGAATATTTTTGATTAGGGATAATTACATATAATCAAGGTAACCAAGAAATCTTAGATATAAACACCATGGACAAAAGTAATATAACAATGATCATTAATCTTAACTAACATCAAGTATCCTTTTACCCTTGATACCTGCTCCTTATATCCATTTAACCATCACATTTTCACTCCTAGATATCCCTTGTAGTTGTCTGATCCTTGGATATTTTCTCTTACATATTAAGGTAGTTCTATTATTTTTTAATTATTAAAGTTTTTTTCAAAACATATGGATGGGTAATTTTTCAACATTGACCCTTGCAAACCTTTCTGTTCCAAATTTTTCCCTCCTGCCTCCCATCCCCTCCCCTATATGTCAGGTAGTCCAATACATGTTAACTACATTAAAATATATAAAAAATACAATATATGTATACATATTTATGTCATTATTTTGCTGACCAAGAAGAATTATATCTACAAGAAAAAAAGAAAATCTGAGAAGGAAAACAAAGTGCAAACAAACATCAACAGAAAGCATGCAAATGCTATGTTGTGGTCCACATTCAGATCCCAAAGGCCTCTCTCTTGGTATATAGCTTTCTTCATCACTGAACAATTGGAACTGGTTTAAAACATCTCCTTGTTGAGAAAAGTCATTTCCATCAGAATTGATCATTTTATAGTCTTGTTGTTGCTATGTATAATGATCTCTTGGTCCTCCACATTTCACTTAACATTAATTCATGCAAGTTTCTCCAGGCCTCTCTGAAATCATCCTGCTGGTTGTTTCTTACAGAACAATAATATTCCATAATATTCATATACCATAATTTATTCAGCTGTTCTCCAATTGATGGACATCCATTCAGTTTCCAGTTTCTAGCCACTACAAAAAGGGCTGCTACAAATATTTTTGCATATATGGATCCCTTTATCTTCTTTAAGATCTCTTTGGAATATAGGCCCAGTAGAAATACTGCTGGGCCAAAGGGTATGCATAGTTTGATAACTTTTT
This sequence comes from Myrmecobius fasciatus, assembly GCA_023553655.1. Taxonomy (NCBI): domain Eukaryota; kingdom Metazoa; phylum Chordata; class Mammalia; order Dasyuromorphia; family Myrmecobiidae; genus Myrmecobius; species Myrmecobius fasciatus. Next base: position 3,809 of record JAJPUD010017465.1, read on the forward strand.
GAGCATAGCTCCTAATTGCTCTCCAGAATGGTTGCAGCCATTCACAGTTCCACCAGCAATGTATCAGTGTCCCAGTTTTCCCACATCCCCTCCAACATTCATCATTATCTTTTCCTGTCATCTTAGCCAATCTGACAAGTGTGTAGTGGTATCTTAAAGTTGTCTTAATTTGTATTTCAATAGTGATTTGGAACATCTTTTCATATTTCTAGATAAGTTTTAATTTCATTCTCTGAAAATTGTCTGTTCATATCCTTTGAGCATTTATCAATTGGAGAGTGGCTTGAATTCTTATAAATATGAGACAATTCTCTATATATTTTAAAAATGAGGCCTTTATCAGAACACTTAAATGTAAAGATGATTTCCCAATTTATTGCTTCCCTCCTAATCTTGTCTACATTGGTTTTGTTTTTGCAAAAACTTTTTAACGTAATATAATCAAAATTATCTATCTGGTGTTCAGTGAAGATTTCCAATTCTTTGGACACACATTCCTTCCTTTTCCACAGATATGAGAGGTATCCTATATTCCTGTAATTTGTTTATAATATCACTCTTTATGTCTAAATCATTTAGATCTTATCTTGGTATGTGATGTTAGATGTGGGTTAAGGCTTAATTTCTTATACCAGTTTCCAATTTTCCCAGCAGTTTTTGTCAGATAGTGAGTTCTTATCCCAATAGCTGGATTCTTTGGGTTTGTCAAACACAAGATTGCTATAGTTATTGCCTAGTTTTTCCTGTGATCCTATCCTATTCCATTGATCGACTACTTAATTTATTTTTATTTATTTATTTATTTATTAGCCACTACCAAATAGTTTTTATGACCATTGCTTTAAAATATAGTTTTAGATCTGGCATAGCTAGGCCATCTTCATTAGCATTTTTTCATTAATTCCCTTGAAATTCTTGACCTTTTATTCTTCCAGATGAATTTTGTTGTAATTTTTTCTAGGTCAGTAAAAGAGTTTCTTGGGAGTTTGACTAGTACAGCATTAAATAAATATATTAGGTAGTATTGTCATCTTTATTATATTTGCTCAACCTATCCAAGAGCATTTGATGTTTTTGTAATTGTTCAGATATGACTTTATTTATGTGGGAAGTGTTTTGTAGTTTTGCTTATATAGTTCCTGACTTTCCCTTTGCAGATAAATTCCCAAATATTTTATACTACCTACAATTATTGAAAATGGAATTTCTTTCTGTATCTCTTGCTGTTGGAATTTGTTAGTGATGTATAAAAATGCTGATGATTTTTTTGTATACATATTTCCACACTTATCATTGTTGTGCAAGAAAAATCATTATCTACAAGAAAGAAAAATCAGGTAAAGGAAACACAATGCAAGCAAACATCAATTGAGACCATGAAAATGTTATGTTGTGATCCACATTTCACATCCCTCTCTTTGGGTGTATATGGCTTCCTTCATTGAACAATTGGAATTGGTTTGAAACATTTCATTGTTGAAGAGAGCCAAAATGCTGATCATTTATGTGGATTTATTTTGTATCCTGCAACTTTGCTAAAGTTGTGGATTATTCCTATTAGTTTTTTTATTTGATTCTCTAGGGTTCTCTAAGTATATCATCATATCATCTGCAAACAGTGATAATTTGGTTTCCTCATTACCTACTCTAATTCCTTTAATCTCTTTTTCTTCTCTTATTGACAAAGCTAAGATTTCTAATACAATATTGAATGGTAATGGTGACAGTGAGCAGCCTTGTTTCACTCCAGATCTTTTTGAGAATGGTTCTAGTTTGTCTCTATTACATATGGTGCTTGCTGATGGTTTTAAATAGATGATACTGTTCATTTTAAGGAAAAGTCCATTTATTCATATACTCTCTAGTGTTTTAATAGGAATAGGTATTGGATTGTATCAAATGCTTTTTCTACATCTATTGAGATAATCATATGATTTTTGTTAGTTTGGTTAATAATATAGTTGATCATGCTGATAGTTTTCTTAATATTGAACCAGCCCTTCATTCCTGGTATAAATCCTACTTGGTCACAGTGTATTTTCCAGGGGATGATTTTCTGTAATCTCATTGCTGATATATTAAGATTTTTGCATCAATACTCATTAGAGAAATTGGTGTATAGTTTTCTTTCTCTGTTTTCACCCTACCTGGTTTAACTATCGGCACCATATTTGATTCATAAAAGGAATTTGGTAGAACACCTTCTTTCCCTATTTTTCAAATAGATTATATAATATTGGAATTAATTGTTCATTGAATGTTTGGTAGAATTCACATGTAAATTCAACTGGCCCTGGAGATTTTTTCTTAGGGAGTTGATTATTAGCTTGTTCTATTTCTTTTTCTAAAATGGGGCTATTTAAACAATTTATTTCCTCTTCTCTTTACTTGGGCAAGCAATGTTTTTGTAGATATTTTTCCATTTCATTTAGATTATCAAATTTATTGGCATAAAGTTGGGAAAAATAATTCCTAATTTCCTCTTCATTGTTGGAAAGTTCTCCCTTTTCATTTTTGATACTAATGATTTGATTTTCTTCTGTCCTTTTTCTTATTAAATTAACTAAAGGCTTATCTATTTTGTTGGTTTTTTCATAAAACCAACTCTTAGTTTTATTTGTTAATTCAATAGTTTTCTTATTATCAATTTTATTAATCTCCCCTTTTATTTTCAGAATTTCCAATGTGGTATTTAATTGAGGGTTTTAATTTGTTTTTTATAGCTTTTTCAGTTGTAAATTCCAATTCATTGATCTTTCCTTTCTCTATTTTATGCAAGTAAGCCTCTAGAGATATAAAATTACCCCTAATTACTTTGGCTGTCTCCCACTTAATTTTGGTATGTTGTCTCATTATTGTCATTCTCCTGGATGAAATTATTGAGTGTGTCTATGATTTGCTGTTTCACCCATTCACTTTTTAGGATTCGATTATTTAATTTCCAATTAAATTTTTGTCTGTTTTTTCCTACCCTTTTATTGCATGTGATTATTTTTGCATCATGAGCTGAAAAATGCATTTACTATTTAAACCTTTCTGCATTTGATTTTGAGGTTTTTTATGCCCTAACACATGATCAATTTTTGTATAAATTCCATGAACCACTGAGAAAAAAGTAAACTCCCTTTAAGGTGGAAGCTAATAGATCCTGGTTGATTCTAATTATCATTCCTTGGTTTCTGAATACTTTTTTTCTGGCTGCTTACAATATCTTTTCATTGGTATTATAACCCTCAGATTTAGCCATGATATTCCTTGGAGATTTAATTTTGGGGTCACTTTCAGGAGGTGATCGGTAAATTCTTTCAATGACTATTTTACTTTCTGATTCTAAAACATAAGGGCAGTTTTCTTTCATGATTTTCTGTAAGAAAGTATATAGTTTCTTTTTTTCATCATGGCTTTCAGCAATTCCAATAATCCTTAGATTGTCTCTTTTAGATCTGTTTTCCAGGTCAGTTGTTTTCCCTAGGAAATATTTCATATTTTCTTCTATTTTTATTTGTTTTTGTTTTTGTTTGCCTGATTCTTGAAGTCTTATTGAGTCATTCACTTCCATTTGTTCAATTCTAATTTTTAGTGTATTATTTTCTTCAGTTACTTTTTTTTACCTCCTTTTCTAATTGGCTAATTGAATTTTTTTGGTCATTGTACTCTTTTTCCATTTCACTAATTTTGTTTTTCAGTGAAGTGGTGTGTTTTTCATATCTCTTTTATAGAGTGTTATATCATTTTTCCTTTCCTTCTTTCAACGATCTCATTTCATTTCCCCATTTTTCTTCTTACTCTCTTTTAAGATTCTTTATTCAGTCTTCCAGGAAAACCTTGTGAAATGGGGACCAGCTCATTTTTCATTTATTTAAGAAACTTTTACATTACATCTTTGTCTTATTACTTTAAATTCCCCCATTTTGAAAATATTTTGAAAATAGCCTCCTTCCATTATAATTTGATTACAGATGTTAAAATTGTAAGATTATTTTTCAGACTTGCATTCTATTATAGTAACTTAAAGATGTTCCAGCATCGATCAATTAATAGATCGATTTGACATTAAAACAAACCTACAAAACTTTTACTGCTCAGCTACTATGAAAGAAAAATAAGAGTGATTATTAAAATAATGTCCAGAATTGTTCCCTTAAGAACATAGACTGACCCGACATACCATAACAGGAGAAAAACATCATTAGCTCTTTTTGACAGCCAATCATTTAGTCACAGAGTATCAAAAGCAGTACTCAAAAATAACTAGAGGGAGAAATTTCCCATTCAGAAAGGAAATAGATACAATGAGGTAACAGAGTCAAGAGAATTCTATCTTAGACCATACTAAGATCATCCCCCAAAATTTTCCTAGGTACACACATCTGTCTTTAGAATTTCTAAGTCTATATCACATGCCATTATCTACTATTGGCTTCATTACAATTCAGACAACCTGTAATCAAAATTGAAAATATGAAGTTGTAGTCCCAAGAGTTTTTACCTCAAATAGCAAGATTTCACTAATCACAATTTAAGGCCTGAATGTTAATTTCTCATCATTTCCTGATAGTTACATTTCATGTATCCTTTAATTATAAATGAAAACTAGCCACATTCTGAGGTTTCAGAAATACAGCAAATATCTTATAGGTGACTCATTTTAATGTACTGAAATTGTCTTTAAACCACTTTACGTATTTTCATAATTTTTATTTGATAGCCAAAAATTTTCAAATGGAAACTCTCTATTATAATAAACTTATTTTTATCATCATTTGTTTTTAAAACAAAATATACCTCAGTAAATATTTAGCATGTTTCAAATATTTATTTTATCCCATTATTTAAAAAATTAAATTCATAATGTAATAATACCTTGATAAAAATTTTTGTCTAATTGCATTTCTCAATATGATTCTCCAAATCTCGTTGTATAAAGGCATTTAAAAATATAATGATAACAGACACAAGACAATATATTTAAGACACAAAACAAAACATTACTAGTCACATGACATCTTTCAAACAAATGCATTTCCACATTATCCTACATAGAGATCATTAATCTTATCATAGTTGATATTTCATATTAATCGTATCTAAAATCTAGTATGGAGTTATCAGTATAATTATATTTAAATAAAGAAATAATAATAACAAAAATCAGCATTAATATAATGCTTCCCACATTCTAGTTACTATGCTAAGCATTTCACTTTCATATTATTTTGATTCTCACAACAATCCTGGAAGTTGTTCAGTATTATTATTTTATTCTTAATAGATCAAGAGACTGAGATAAATTAGATAACTTGTTTAAGATCCTAGAGGTAATAATTTTCTGAGACAAGAATATAATTAATTCTTTGCATCTTTACAGCATCTTTTCAGGGTCTAATATATTTATTTGAGATTCTAACATAAGATGAAAGGAATTAATAGGGACTCAAAAGAAGAGAATCTCTGAGCTGGGTGAATGACAGCGGATCACTGAATTGGGGTGAAAGTCAATTGAACTGGGATGTGAGAAGGTCTCTGACCCGAAGCTAGAATAGAGATCAGAGGAGAATCTTGGATTTGTAGTGGAAGGATGAAGGGACCTGTGATTTGAGATAGGGAGCAGCTAAGTAGTATGGTGGGGCTCAGGGAGTCCCAAATTTATTTATTTTTCTTTTCATGGTCAAGTAAAGGTAATATCAGGTAAACTTAAACTAAAAAGTGCATACTCCCCCCCCCCTCCACTGTGGCTTATCTTTCAATAGCTGCTTTCCTCCATTTCACTAAACCTATAGGTATATGTATTTTCAGAGAGAGAAAAAAATTTCTATTGTTTACAAATATTACAGAATTTAATTCTTATGGGTTCCTTAAAACAAATCCTACAAAGTGTTACCCAAATCTCATTAAGATATTTTAGAAGTAGGTCTCTCTGGAATTATTTAAAGTCCCAGGAGTTCTCCCCTGAAATCTTAAAATGAGTAATTTCCAAACTCCTTAATGATTGATCATCATTTCATCTTTATCTCCAAACCTCAAAAAAATCTATTAAGAATTTTAGCAATTCTACAAAGTAGGAGGAAAAAAGGTTTCTTTTGTGTATAATCTGACCTTTTCTTTGTAATTCAAATGTGGCGAGGACTGAAATGACAGAGGGAAAATATTTTTTCAGAGTTTTTCTTTCTTTTTATCCTAATGGCTTGCTGAAAACCTAAAGTGGGATTCAGTTCTGCTTATTGGGGGAACTGTTTTAAGTAGGAAACTTCATTAATCTTCCAAAGAATTCTAAACTCTTTGGTTGCAGGTTTTTGTTTTTGTTTTTGTTTTGTTTTGTTTTTGTTAGCAGTTTTTCTGTTTGGCTACATTTTTTCCTTTTACAAATCTTTCAAGGTAACAATATACAAAAAAAACCCAATAAACATGACACAAGATAAAGGTTTTCCTTCATTTTCAAAGAATCAAAAACATAGACAAAGTGGTTAGACAAACACATATATTATCATTATTTTTTCAATTTTCAAAAATGCAAAAAGACAAATTGGGGGGTAGGGAGACATTATCAATTGTATCACTTGCAGATTTGTGTCAGATTTTGCATAATTCACTGGTGTGGTATTTAGTTATTATTTTGATGATCAAGAGCATCTCCTGGTCTTATGCTATCAAAATATATTGAAGGAAAAACCCATAATATTGCTAGTACAGAAATTTATCTTCCTTTATCAACCATAGGGGAAAACCTGAAAAGAAAACTAAAACTTAATCATAACTCTAAACCATCTCTCTTCTTGGGAACAAAGTTGATCAAAACCTAAAACACCACAATCATGGGGAAAATTTAATCTAAATTATACCCTAAGACTTACCCAGACTCAGAAGAATTAGGGATCAAGAGCAGGAGTCTCACCTTTATGGGTAGTCTTCAGTGAAAAAGTGCCTTAGTGAAAGATTAACTGGAGATTTCTAGGAAGTTTCCCACCCCCCTTTAAGACTGTCCCCTTGAATTTTGAATTTTCATTTGACCCCAATGTGCTTAATTTTTTTTTTTAAATTGAATTTCTCCCTGAATCTCTTCTTGAGGAGTTTTACTGGTTGTATATAGAAACACTCAACATTTTGTGGGCTTATTTTATGTTCTCTAAGTTTGTTAATGTTATTGTTCCAATGAAGTTTTTAGCTGACACTTTCTAGTTCCTTAATTACACAAAAATTCTTCTTTTGATCCTATTATAATCTTGTATAGCCTATTTTCAAAATAGCATTTTTTCTATTTCTATTGAAATCCTCTCTGTGATACATATTGGCTGTATGGTTCTTAACAAGTCAATTTAGTACTCTAGGAAACTCTGTAATACTATAAATTTTTAAGAAGGTAAAGAAATCATAGATTCAGTCTCTGTACTCTTAGCCTAGCTTTCTATTAAGTATCCTCTAGATCAGGATTTCTTAAACTTTTTACATTTGCAATCCCCTTTTGCCCAAGAAATTTTTAGTTGACCCTAGGTATATATCTATATCAACTATATATACAAATCATAGATTTACTTCTAGTAAATCATAATTTTGTAGCTCTCATATTCAGTTACAAGACCCCCTTGTAGAGTCATAGACAACAGTTTAGAAGCTGGACCCCAGATGAAGGATCAGGAATTATTTCCTGCTCCTTCTTTTTATATTTAGCTATACAAGTTTATATTTTTTACATTTTAAATACAGTTTTTATTTTATTTTGTTATTTAATTTATTTTTAGTTTAACAATTTTTATTTACTTTATTGTATTAGACTAAAAAATAATTGTTAGATCATAAGCCTATATATAATAGTTCCTGTAGTTTGATAACCATTGTAAACATAAGTAATTAGAAAAATACATTGGTAAATTATTCTAGAACATATGCTCATTTTTATCATATGTTCATGGTCCAATTATGGAATATAGTTTTGGGAAATTTGCTTTCTGGTGCTAAAAATGGGTGATAAATTGCTAGACTAATGAAAAGAATGAAAGTGATCATATTGTTATTATTATGTACCTGAAATGACCCAGTCACTTAAGATTTGGGGTAACCATTCATTATAAACATTGATTGACAAGATTTATGAATTGCATTTGGTCATCTGTGTAATAGAATTTTCCTTGATAACAAACAACCCTCTATAATTGATTTGGTACTTTAGGCAGCTATCATATGCAAAATTGTCCCATTTTGGCAACTTAAATTTGGCAACTGAAAATTATTTTATTTGGTCCTTCCCTTAAACATGTGTGGTAGGTACTATACATATTTAGTATCTTTGTTTTTATGGAGAAAAATAGAAACTCCAAAGGGTTGTTTAACTTAGTCATACTTATAATATCTAGTACATTTCAGAAACCAATTTAGACCCAAATTCAATATCTGAATGACTCAAAACCCTTAACTTTATTTACTATCTCACACTGAATGGGTCATTGAAAAGTGTGTCAAAAAGAGCAATCAAATTGTGAAGCTAGCTCAAAAAAAAAATGCTTTGAGAGGATAGCAATTTTTTTCTTCTTAGTCTCAGAAGGGAGAACAAGGACCAGAAGGAAATAAAGAATAATTTCCTGACAAGTAGAGATTTCCCATAATGGAATATACTACCTCAAAAAGTAGCAATTTGTTTTCAATTCTGTAGGCAGAGATGAGTTGATGATTTATTCAACAAGAAGAAAATAGATTTATGTTTCAGGCAGGTGTTGTAACATTAAAAGAAATGTGTTCCAGTGGAAAGAACACTCTATTTGGAGTCAAGGAGCATAGATATAAATCCTGACTCTACCACAGTCAATCTTTGTGAATTTGGACAAATCATTGAACTCCTCTGAGTTGCTTTATCCTTAAAATGAAGGGGTTTGACTACATGAACTCTAAGATCACTTTCAGCTTTAAATAAATAGTCCTAAAATTCTAAATGACCTTTGAATGATACAGCAGTAGACTATATCCCTGGGCCTGGAATCAGGAAGAAAAAGGTTCAAATACTCATGAACTTCAGTTTCCTCATTCATAAAAATGGTGAGGGGGAAAAAACACTTGCCTCACAGAGTTGTCATATTGCATTGAAATTATTATGTGTATATACTTTGCAAACCACATCATTATAAATTGTAAATCATCATCATCATTCCTTCTACTTTATTTTTTATAATAGCTTTTTACATTTCCAAGTACATGCAGTTTTGAAAAATTATTTATTTTTCCCTAGTTACATTCAAAACTTTTTAAAAATTTTGTTTTTAAAATTTTTCAGTTCTAGGTTCTCTCTGTTATCCCTACCCACAATTAAGAAAGTAAATGTGAAGTTTTGCAAAACATTTCCATAAGTTAAGTTGTAAAAGAAAACATAAATCTCCTACTTTAATGAAAATAGAAACCCTAATGAAAAATTAAGTCAGAGAGAGAGAGACAGAGGAAGAGAGGGAGAGAGAGAGAGAATACTTCCATAGTTCCATCTGTATTCAGACACAATCAGTTCCTTCTCTGGGTATGGATAGGATTTTTTATCTTAAGTCATTCAGAGTAGTCACAGATGATAGTATTTTTTTTTTCCTTGTTACTGAAATATTTATTTATTTATTTATTTTTGAACTTCTTAAAGGTTTTTATTTGTATAACATATGTATGGGTAGTTCCCCAGCATTGATCTTTACAAAGCTTTCCATTACAAATTTTACCCCCAGTCCCCTCCCTTCCCCTGGATGGCAGGAAGTCCACTACATGTTAATAATGTTGAAATGCTTCACAAGTTATGCAAGAAAAATCCTATCTACAAGAAAAAAAGAAAATCAGAGAAAGGCAACACAATGCAAGCAAATGTCAATAGAGATCATGAAAATGTTACATTGTGGTCCACATTTCATATCCCTCTCTCAGGGTGTATATGGTTTTCTTCAGTGAACAATTGGAACTGGTTTGAAACAATTCTTTGTTGCAGAGAGCCATGTCCATCAGAATTGATCATCATGTAATATTGTTGTTGCTGTGTATGATGATCTCCTGGTATTGCTTGTTTCACTCAGCATCAGTTCATGCAAGTCTCTCCAGGCTTCTCTGAAATCGTCCTGCTGGTTGTTTCTTACAGAACAATAATATTCCATAACATTCATATACCATAATTTATTCAGCCACTCTCCAATTGATGGGCATCCCTTCAGTTTCCAGTTTCTAGCCACTACAAAAAGGGCTGCCACAAACATTCTTGCACATGTGGGGCCCTTTCGCTCCTTTAAAATCTCCTTGGGATATAGGCCCAGTAGAAACACTGCTGGGTCAAAGGGTATGCACAGTTTGACAACTTTTTGAGCATAGCTCCAAATTGCTCTCCAGAATGGTTGGATCCGTTCACAGTTCCACCAACAATGTATTAGTGTCCCAGTTTTCCCACATCCCCTCCAACATTCATCATTATCTTTTCCTGTCATTATAGCCAATCTGACAGGTGTGTAGTGGTACCTCAGAGTTGTATTAATTTGCATTTCTCTGATCAATAGTGATTTGGAGCACCTTTTCATGTGACTATAAATAGTCTTAATTTCATCCTCTGAAAATTGTCTGTTCATATCCCTTGACCACTTATCTATTGAAGAGTGGCTTGAATTCTTATAAATATGAGACAATTCTCTATTTATTTTAGAAATGAGGCCTTTATCAGAACCATTAAATGTAAAGATGGTTTCCCAATTTGATGCTTCCCTCCTAATCTTGTCTGCATTTGTTGTATTTGTACATAAACTTTTTAACTTAATATAATCAAAATTATCCATCTGGTGTTCAATTAGGAGTTCTAGGTCTTCTTTGGACATAAATTTATTCCCTCTCCACAGGTCTGAGAGATAAACTATATTATGTTCCTCTAACTTGCTTACAAAGTCCCTCTTTATATCTAGATCCTGAACCCATTTAGATCTTATCTTGGTATGTGGTGTTAGGTATGGGTCAAGCCCTAATTTCTTCCACACTAGTTTCCAATTTTCCCAGCAGTTTTTGCTAAATAGTGAGTATTTATCCCAAAAGCTGGGGTCTTTGGGTTTAATCGAACATGAGATTGTTAAGGTTATTGCCTAGATTGTCCTGATAACCTATTCTGTGCCACTGATCGACTGTTCCATTTCTTAGCCAGTACCAAACGGTTTTGATGACCGCTGCTTTATAATATAGTTTTAGATCTGGTCCAGCGAGGCCACCTTCATCTGCTTTTTTTCATTAATCCCCTTGAAATCCTTGACCTTTTGTTCTTCCAAATGAACTTTGCTACTATTTTTTCTAGATTTGTAAAATAGTTTCTTGGGAGTTTGATTGGTATGACACTAAATAAGTAGATTAGTTTGGGTAGTATTGTCATTTTTATTATATTCGCTCTGCCTACCCATGAGCACTTAATATTTTTCCAATTAATTAGGTCTGATTTTATTTGTGTGGAAAGTGTTTTGTAGTTTAGTTTGTATAGTTTCTTACTTTTCCTTGGCAGATAGATTCCCAAATATTTTATCCTATCATCTGCTATTTGGAATGGAATTTCTTTTTGTATCTCTTGCTGCTGAACATTGTTGGTAATATATAAAAATGCTGATGATTTATGTGGATTAATTTTGAATCCGGCCACTTTGCTAAAGTTGTGAATTGTTTCTAGTAGTTTTTTAGTTGAGTCTCTAGGGTTCTCTAAGTATACCATCATGTCATCTGCAAAGAGTGATAATTTGGTTTCTTCATTACCTACTCTTATTCCTTTTATCTCTTTTTCTTCTCTTATTGCTAAAGCTAACATTTCTAATACAATATTGAATAGTAATGGTGACAGTGGGCAGCCTTGTTTCACTCCTGATCTTATTGGGAATGGTTTTAGTTTGTCTCCATTACATATGATGCTTGCTGATGGTTTTAAATAGATGCTACTGATCATTTTAAGGAAAAGCCCATTTATTCCTATACTCTCTAGTGTTTTTAATAGGAAAGGGTGTTGGATTTTATCAAAGGCTTTTTTTTGCATCTATTGAGATAATCATATGGTTTTTGTTAATTTGGTTATTAATATAATTAATTATGCTGATAGTTTTCCTAATATTGAACCAGCCCTGCATCCCTGGTATAAATCCTACTTGGTCATAGTGTACTATCCTGGGGATGACTTTCTGTAATCTCATTGCTAATATCTTATTTAAAATTTTTGCATCAATATTCATTAGGGAAATTGGTCTATAGTTTTCTGTCTCTGTTTTCACCCTACCTGGTTTAGCTATCAGCACCTTATCGGTCTCATAGAAGGATTTTGGCAGTATACCTTCTGTCCTTATTTTCTCAAATAGTTTGTGTAGTATTGGAATTAATTGTTCTTTGAATGTTTGGTAGAATTCACATGTAAATCCATCTGGCCCTGGAGATTTTTTCTTAGGTAGTTGGTTAATAGCTTGTTTTATTTCTTTTTCTAATATGGGGCTATTTAAATAATTTATACACAAATGATAGTATTACTGAGAATAGCAAAGTCATTTATAGCTGGTCATCCCAGAACATTGCTATTACTTTTTATGCAGTACATTTCACTTTACTTGAGTTCATGTAGAATTTTCCATGTCTTTTCTTTTCTTTTTTTTTCTGAAAGCATCCTGATTATTCTCACACGCCACCCTTTGTTGACCCATTTCTGAATAGATGGGCATTCCCTCAGTTTTCAATTTGTTTTTTGCCCTGAAAAGAGAGTTGCTATGAATATTTTTGTACATATAGGCCATTTTCCTTTTCTTGTTTTTTTTTTCTGAATCTTTTTAGTATTCATGCCTAGTAGGTAAAATCATATTTATGAATTTATAGCCTTTTGGGCACAAATCATATCTTTTGATCATTTACCAACTGGGACATGACTCTTATTATTTTATAAATTTGATTTTTTCCCTCTATATTTGAGAAATGAGGCCTTATTGGAGAAGCTTGCTTCATTTTTTTTACAATTATTATTGCTAATTGTATTTACACCCATTTATTCTCTCTCTCCCTTCACCCTGTCTCTCCTCAAAAGTGTTTTACTACTGTCAACTCTCTCCCCCAATATGATCTCTCTTTTGTAACCCTCCTCCCCCTTTCCATATCCAATTTCCCTCCTATTTTCTACAGGGCAAAATGTATTTCTATACCCATATTGAATATGTGTATTATTTCCTATTTGAGTAAATTCCCACTCCCCCTTTCCTTCCCTTCCTTCCTCCAGTGTAAAAGCCTTTTCTTGTCTCTTGTTTGTGACAGATAATTTATACATTACACTTATCCCTTTCCCTTTCTCCCATATATTCCTCTCATCCCTTAATTTTATAATTTTTAAAAAGGGATATTATCCCTTCATATTCAAGTCACACATGTGCCCTCTGTCTATGTATACTTCTTCTAAATGCCATAAAAATGAGAAAGTTCTAATGAATTACAATTATCATACTCTCATATAGGAAGGTAAACATTTTATCCTTATTAAGTCTCTTATGATATTACTTTCCTCGTTACCTCCTTATGCTTCTTCAGTGTACTGTGTTTGAAAATCACATTTTCCATTCAGCTCTGATCTTTTCATCATAAATGTTTGAAAATCCTCTATTTCATTGAATATTCACCTTTTTCTCCACAAAGAATTATACTCAGTTTTTCTGAGTAGGTGATTCTTGGTTGTTATCCTAGCTCCATTGCTCTTCAGACTGTTATATTACAAGCCCTCCAGATTCTTTGAATGTAGAAGATGCTAAATTATGTGCTATCCTGATTGTGGTTCCAGTATATTTGAATTGCTTTTGGATGCTTGCAGTATTTCCTCCTTGATATGGGGAGTTCCAGAACTTGATTATAATATTCTTGGGGATTATCACTTTTGGATCTCTTTCAGGATTTGCAAAGATAGTTTTCACCATTCACCTTTGCAAAACTTTATTTTCCAAATTTTTCTCCCTCCCCTCTCCTCTTCCCTCTTCTAGATAGCAAACAATCCACTATAAGTTAAACATCTGCAATTCTTCTAAACATATTTCCATCTTTGTCATGTTGCACAAGAAAAATAAAATCAAGAGAGAAGAAAAAACAAAAGACAAAAACAAACAGCACCACCAAAGAAAGGTGAAAATACTATGCTTTGATCCACATTCAGTCCCTATAGTTCTTTTTCTGAATGTACATGACTCTTTGCACCACCAGTCTATTGGAATTGCCTTGATTCACCTCATTGTTGAAAAGAGCCAAGACCATCACAGTTTATCATCACATAATCTTGTTGCTGTGTACAGTGCTCTCTTGGTTCTACTCACTTCCCTTAGTATCAGATCATGCAAGTCTTTCCAGGATTTTCTGAAATCAGTCTGTTCATTATTTCTGATAAAACAACAATATTCCATTACATTCATATCCCATGACTTATTCAGCCATTTCCCAGCTGATTATCATCCATTCAGTTTCCAGTTACTTGCCACTACAAAAGCATACCTTCCAACTTTAAAAAAAAATCTGGGAAACTATTCCACCTTTAGGAGACTGCCAATTCAAAGGACTAATGACAGATAATCGAATACTATGTGTCAGTAACAGTAAGTAGATCTGTATAAAAAGAAAACAACAAAAATAAAGGAAATACAGTGTAAGAATGAAAAGAGCAAAAGAATTGAGTTTCTGAAAGACTTTAAATGCCAAATAGAGATTTTATATTTTATCTTGGACATATTAAGGGTCATCTGTTTTAATTAAATTTGGAGGTCAGAGTAGAGTACAAATATAGTCAGAGGTTACATTAGGAAAATCAAACCAGAAATGAGCAAGGTATTTGACATGAACAATTCTCTAATAAAGCATACTTTGAAAGTCTATATAATATTGAAAAGTTAACAAATCCATGTAAAATATTTTTTAAAAGGCAGAGTCATCAGCC
>JAJPUD010017465.1:18807-31229 GCA_023553655.1 Myrmecobius fasciatus
TAACAAATCCATGTAAAATATTTTTTAAAAGGCAGAGTCATCAGCCTCAGCCTCAGTTCCACATTCCTGCTTCATTATGTATATCTGTCAACTATATACTACCTATCTTTCTTACAGCAAAGTAAGATAAGTTGCCTTTAGGCAACTCTCTAAAACTGTTTCAAAAACAGTTACATATTCACATTGGCAGAGGAAAGGTCCACCTCTAGGTACTCCTTACTCCTACCGAAACTGCAGGTTTGTATAAAAATTACTATTCATAAGTTTATTTAAGAATCATTTTGGTGTGGGGTGAGGCTCTCAAAAGGTGATTTCTTTGGCATTAAATTTTACTAGGGTGTAGACTTCTTCCACAGGTGCCCATTGACTTTTAAGATTATCTTGGGGAATGAAGAGGTTGTAAGGTTCAGACTAGTGCAGTTAAACCACTATATATGTCAGAAGTAGATCTTGAGTATAAGTTTGCTGACTTAAAGTATTAATCTCTATTAATATTCTAGTATTTCTCTTTTTATAATCACGAGCATCCATGAAAACTGTATAATGTTCTTTAAATACCAATATTCCACTATTTTTAGTGATGTGTCATTCTCAGCAAAAATAGCATATTTTAAACAATAAATAAATACAAACTGAATTATCATAATTGATAATATTGTAACTTTTAAAATTATAGCAGATCTATTTTCATGGAATATAGAAGCAATTGAATTTTTTTCATAAAGATAAACCCCTTTATTGTAAGCAAATGTCAATAATCTGTGTGTGGTTTTAGAGCTGTTTCTTATTCAGCTAACTTAAAAAAGTTATGTTTTCCTTTTGAACCTTTCACTGAATTCTCCTGGTAATGTCATTTGGAGCTTTCCATGCTTCACTTTCTTTGGTAGATATTACAACTTTGAAGCTTTCATTTCCAAAGAGTTTTCCAATACTAGAAAGAATTTTTGAAAAGTTCTTTCAAATTCTTCAAAGGAAGGAACACCGGTAAAATCCTTACATACAGATCACCTTCTGATGCCTCAGGATTCTCTGCCTGTTTCAGAACATGAAACAGCATAATATTATGAAATAAGCATTGTATTTTCTAGGAGAGAAATAAAACTCAAATCCTAACTTTTCCACTTATCTGTGTGAATATGAGTCATTTAGTCTCTCTGGGCTTCATTTATTTCATCTGTAAAATAATGAGATTGAACTATATGACCTCTAAGGCTCAATCCTCTTCTAAATCATTAATCCTGAGTATTCCATTTCATAAAAATCATTTAAGTAAGCAATGTATAAGTTGACTCCATTTGGTTCCAGTTGGTGCCCTTTAAACATTTGTGAACTTGTTGACTAAAGTCAATTTGTATGAGCTCTCTTTTTCCAGTGTGACTTTTAGAAACAAATAAAGTAGGAATTACATAGCAAAACAAATTTTTCATGTAGTTCAACTAAAAGCAGTGTTACTGGTGGCCTTTGTTAGATGTGGATATTGTGGCAGATACTACATATAGGAACAGACTCAAAATATAATTGCATTTATACATCTAAAAAGTAAACCTAGATCAAATGTTCTGCAGAGTCCTCCAAATTCAGGAAAATTGACTAGCTCAGGATGTGCTGCTAAATCTTTAAAATTCTGTTGGTGTTGTTTGTTATTGTTTTCCTCTTCCTCCTTTTCCTCCTCCTCCTACTCTTTCTCCTTCTTTGCCTCCTATTCTTCTTTTCTCCTTTTCTCTCTTCCTTTTTCTTTTTCATCATCACCCATACAACAGTATATTTGGCACAATATAAATATATAAAATGTGTATGACCCTCCATGTTCCTTCAGTTTCATATCATCATGACACTTCCAGAATCAGGTGACTAAACATGATGAATGTACTCTATGTGTGTGACACAATACACACACATACACACACATATACTCAAAAATATATAAATGTAGATAAATTAAAACCCAAAAGAAAGATATGCTAGGGAATTTGACACTTCATTTCTTTTATTTTAAATAATAGCTTTTTGTTTTCAAAATATATACAAAAATAGTTTTCAACATTCACCCTTGCAAAACCTTTTTGCTACAAATGTTTCTCCCTCCATTCCCCTCACCCCTTTCCCTAGAAGCAAATAATTCAATATGTTAATCATATAAAATTCTGCTGTACATATTTCCACAATTATCATGCTGCACAAGAAAAATCAGATGAAAAAGGGGAAAAAAAGAACAGAAAGAAAATAAAAAGCAAGCAAACAATAACAAAAAGGTGAAACCACTATGTTGTGATCAGCATTCAGTCCTGACACTCCTCTTTCTGGATGCAGATGGCTCCTTCCATCACAGTTCCACCAACAAATCACTTCATTTGCTGAAAGAGCCACATCCATCAGAATTGATCATTGCATAATCTTTTTTTTTTATTAAAGCTTTTTATTTGCAAAACATATGCATAAGTAATTATTCAACATTGACCCATGCAAAGCTTTCGGTAACAAATTTTTCCCTCCTAACCTCTCCCCTCTCCCCTAGATGGCAGGAAGTCTAAAACACGTTAATTATGTTAAAATAATTGACAGGTCAAATATGTGTATACATATTTATATAGTTATCTTGCTGTACATGAAAAAAAAATGAGAAGGAAAACATAATGCAAGCAAACATCAATAGAGAGTGTGAAAATGCTATGTTGTGGTCCAGACTCAGATTACCCAGCAATCTCCCTGGATGTATATGGCTTTCTTCATCACTGAACAACTGGAACTGGTTTGAAACATTGCATTATTGAAGAGAAGCATGTCCTTCAGAATTTAACATCATATAATCTTATTGTTGTTGTGTACAATGATCTCCTGCTTCTGCTCATTTCACTCATCATCAGTTCATTCAAGTTTCTCCAAGGCTCTCTGAAATCATCCTTCTGGTCATTTATATAGAACAATAATATTCCATGACATTCGCATACTATAATTTATTCAGCCATTCTCCAATTGATGGGCATCCATTCAGTTTCCAGTTTCTAGCCACTACAAAAAGGGTTGCCAGTTGCCACAAACATTTTTGCACATACCGGACTTTTTCCTTCCTTTAACATCTCTTTGGCATATAGGCCTATTAGAAACACTGCTGGGTCAAAGAGTATCCACAGTTTGATAACTTTTTGATCATAGTTCCAAATTGCTCTCCAGAATGATTGGATTCATTCACAGTTCCACCAACAACATGTCAGTGTCCCAGTTTTCCCACATCCCGTACAACATTCATCATTATTTTTTCCTGTCATCTTAGCCAATTTGACAGGTATGTAGTGGTATCTCAGAGCTGACTTAATTTGCATTTCTTTGATCAATAGTGATTTGGAGTAACTTTTCATATGACTAGAAATAGTTTTAATTTCATCATCTGAAAATTGTCTCTTCATATCCTTTGACCCTTTATCAATTGGAAAGTGGCTTGAATTCTTATAAATATGAGACAATTACCTATATATTTTAGAGATGAGACCTTTATCAGAACCCTTAAATGTAAAGATGATTTCCCAATTCATTACTTCCCTCCTAATATTGCCTGCATTAGTTTTGTTTATACAAAAGCTTTTTAACTTAATAATTAATAATATTTATTATTATATTATTATAATATATATAATTATATAATATAATTATATTATATAATAATTATTAATACTAATAATTAATATTAACTTAACTTAACTTTAATCAAAATTATCTATCTGGTCTTCAATTAATAGTTCCAGTTCTTCTTTAGATGCATATTCCTTCCTTCTCCACCAGATCTGAGAGGTAAACTATTCTACGTTCCTCCAATTTGCTTATAATATCATTCTTTATATGTAAATATGAACCCATTTAGGTCTTATATTGGTATGTGGTATTAGGTGTGGTTCAAGCCCAAATTTCTTCCATATTAGTTTCCAATTTTCCCAACAGTTTTTGTTGAATAGTGAATACTTATCACAAAAGCTGGGGTCTTTAGGTTTATCAAACACTAGACTGCTATAGTTATTGCCTAATTTGTCCTGTGATCCTATTGTTTTCCACTGATCAACTACTCTATTTCTTAACCTGTACGAAATGGTTTTGATAACCACTGCTTTATAATATAGTTTTAGATCTGGCACAACAGGCAACCCTCATCAGCCTTTTTCTTTCATTAATTCCCTTGAAATTCTTGACATTTGTTCTTCAAAATAAACTTTATTACTATTTTTTTATATCTGTAAAATAATTTCCTGGGAATTTGATTTGTATAGCACTAAATAAGTAAATTAGTTTGGGTAGTATTGCCATTTTTATTATATTTGCTTGGCCTACCCATGAATACTTGATGTTTTTCCAACTGATTAGGACTGACTTCATTTGTGTGGAAAGTGTTTTGTAGTTTAGTTTGTTTAGTTCCTGACTTTCATTTGGCAGATAGATTCCCTAATATTTTATACTACCAACAGTTATTTTGAATGAATTTTTTTGTATCTCTTGCTGATGAACTAAATATATAAAAACACTGCTGATTTATGTGGATTTATTTTGTATCCTGCAACTTTATTAAAGTTGTGAATTGTTTCTAGCAGTTTTTTAGTTGAGTCTCTAAGGTTCTCTAAGTATACCATCATGTCATCTGCAAAGAGTGATAATTTGGTTTCCTCATTACCTACTCCAATTCCTTTAATCTCTTTTTCTTCTATTACTGTCAAAGCTAACATTTCTAATACAATATAAATTGTATTAGACAGTGGGCAGCCTTGTTTCACTCTTGATCTTATTGGGAATAGTTCTAGTTTGTTCCCATTACATATGATGCTTGCTGATGGTTTTAAATAGATGCTACTGATCATTTTAAGGAAAAGCCCATTTATTCCTATACTCTCTAGTGTTTTTAATAGGAATGGGTGTTGGATTTTATCACATGCTTTTTCTGCATCTATTGAGACAATCATATTATTTTTGTTAGTTTGTTTATTAATATAATTGATTATGCTGATAGTTTTCCTAATATTGAACCAGCCCTGCATTCCTGGTATAAATCCCACCTGGTCATAGTGTATTATCCTGGGGATGGCTTTCTGTAATCTTATTACTAATATCTTATTTAAGATTTTTGCATCAATATTCATTAGATAAATTTGTCTATAGTTTTTTTTTCTTTGTTTTCACTCTATCTGGTTTAGCTATCCGCACCATATCTGTATCATAAAAGGAAATTGGTAGTGCACCTTCTTTCTCTATTTTTAAAAATCATTTATATAGTATTGGAATTAATTGTTCTTTGAATGTTTGGTAGAAATCACATGTAAATCCATCTGGCCCTGGAGATTTTTTCTTAGGGAGTTCATTAATAGCTTGTTTTATTTCTTTTTCCAAAATGGGGCTATTTAAATAATTTATTTCCTCTTCTGTTACCCTGGGCAGTCTATATTTTTGTAGATATTCCTCCATTTCATTTAGATTATCAAATTTTTTGGCATAAAGTTGGGCAAAGAAACTCCTAATTATTACTCTAATTTCCTCTTCATTGGTGGAGAGTTCTCCCTTTTCATTTTTGAGACTAACAATTTGATTTTCCTCTTTCCTTTTTCTAATCAAATTAACTAAATGCCTATCTATTTTATTGGTTTTTTCATCAAACCAACTCAGTTTTATTTGTTCATTCAATAGTTTTCTTCTTATCAATATTATTAATCTCCACTTTTATTTTCAAAATTTCCAATTTGGTATTTAATTGAGGGTTTTTAATTTGTTATTTTTCTAATGTTTTTAATAGTAAGCCCAATTCTTTGATCTTCTGTTTCTCTATTTTATGGAAGCAACCCTCTAGAGATATGAAATTACCCCTTAAAAGTGTTCTGCCTGTATCTCACAAATTTTGGTATGTTTTCTCATTATTCTCATTCTCCTGGATGAATTTATTGATTATATCTATGATTTGCTCTTTCACCTCTTCTCTTCATTCTTTGGGATTAGATTATTTAATTTCCAATTAACTTTTGGTCTATGTTTTCCTGGCCTCATATTGCATGTGATTTTTAGTGCATCATGATCTGAAAAAGATGTATTTACTATTTCTGCCTTTCTGCATTTTATTTTGAGGTTTTTATGCCCTAACACATGATCAAATTTTGAATAAGTTCCATGAATCCTTGAGAAAAAATTAAACTCCCTTCTGTCTCCATTCAATTTTCTCCAAAGGTCTATCATATCTAACTTTTCTTACATTTTGTTTACCTCCCTAACTTCTTTCTTTTTTGTGGTTTGATTTATCTATTTCTGAGAGAGCAATGTTGAAATCCCACACTAGTATAGTTTTGCTGTCTAGTTCTTCTTGCATGTCTCTTAACTTCTCTTAGGATTTGGATGATATACCACTTGGTGCATATATGTTTAGTATTGATATTTTCTCATATCTATTGTATCCTTTACCAAGATATATTTTCCTTCCTTATCTCTTTTAATTAAATCTATCTTTGCTTTTACTTGGTCTAAGATCAGGTTTGCTACCCCTTCTTTTTTGTTCACCTGAAGCATAATTGATTCTGCTCCAGCCCTTTCCCTTCACTCTGTATGTATCTCTATGCTTTATATGTCTTTTTTTTTTTTTTGTAAACAACACATTGTTGGATTCTGGCTTTTAATCTAGTCTGCTAACTGCTTCCATTTTATGGGAGAGTTCGTACCATTCATATTTACAGTTAAAATAATTTATTCTGTATTTTCTGCCATCTTATTTACCCAAAATTACATTTTCCCCTTTCCTTTCCCCCTTTTCCCTCCCCCTATCCCCAGTATTTTGCTTTTAATGACCACCTTTCTGAAACAGTTCTCCCCCTTTAAACCCCTTCCCCTTTTACACCTTTCCCTTAATTTTTCTACTTTCTCTTCTATTAGTCTATCCCTTTCTTTTCCTCCTTTCCCTCCCACTTCCCTATAGTGACAAGCTCTTTTACAGCCCAATCTGATGAGAGTAAGATTCACATAATACTCATTCCCATCCCTTCTTTCCCTCAATTAAATTAGGTTTTCTTTGCATCTTCATGAGATTTTACCTTATTTTCCCTCCTTTTTAAACCTTATTTTACCTCCTTTACCCTCTTTTTTCCTTCTACCTCTAGATTTTTTTTCATATTATTAAAGTAAAATCAAATTATACTCCCTTTCTTTAAGTATACTCATAGTAGAAATATAGTTTTCAAGAGCTCTTTCCTTTTTACCTTTTTTATGCTTCTCTTGAGTTCTGTTTTTGGAGGTCAAATTTTTTGTTCAGATCTAGTCTTTTCATTAGAAATAGGTGAAATTAACCTATATCATTAAATGTCCATCTTCTTCCCTGTATGATAATGCTCATTCTAGCTGGATAGCTTATTCTTGGTTGTAATCCAAGTTCTTTTGCTTTTTGGAATATCTGATTCCAGGCCCTTTAGTCCTTTAATAGGGAGGCTGACAGATCTTGTGTGATTCTAATTCATATTCCTTGATATTTGAATTGTTTCTTTCTAGCTGCTTGCAATATCTTTTCCTTGGTGCAATAGTCCTGAAGTTTAACCATGATATTCATTGGGGTTTTAATTTTGGGGTCTCTTTCAGGAGGTGAGTGGTGAATTCTTTCAATGGTGACTTTACCTTCTGTTTCTAAAACATCAGGGCACTTTTCTTTCATGATTTCCTGGAAGATATTGTCTAGTTTCTTTTTTTCATCATGGCTTTCAGGAAGTCCAATATCCCTAAGATTGTCTCTTCTAGATCTGTTTTTTAGGGCAGTTTTTTTTTCTTGGAGATATTTCATATTTTCTTCTATTTTTTCATTTTTTTTGTTTTTGTTTGCCTGATTCTTGAAATCTTATTGAGTCATTCACTTCCTCTTGTTTAATTCTAATTTTTAATGTATTAGTTTCTTCAGTTACCTTTTTTAGCTCTTTTTGTAACTGGCTAGTTGAATTACTTTGTTCATTGCAGCCTTTTTCCATTTCACCAATTTTTTTTTCAGTGAATTGGTGTCTTTTTCATTTCTCTTTTGTAGGGTTTTGTATCGTTCTTGCAATGATCTCATTTCATTTCCCCATTTTTCTTCTAACTTTCTTTTGACATTCTTTATGCAATCTTCCAGGAAATACTTGTGAAATGGGGACTAGCTCATGTCTCCCTTTTTGGTTTCCTCTGGAGTTGCTTTACCTTTATAAACCTCAGGATCTGGGGTCTGTTCTTCTCACTTTCCATAAAACTGTCTATGTTGAGAGTACTTTTCTGTTTTTTATTCCTTTTTTTAAAGCTTGAGGTCTGTTTAAAGTAGAGGAGTGGCAAGTGCTTTAGTTTACCCTTAGGCAATTTGGCTGATTGACTTCTGGTGCTGGGCAATTGGGACTAGGACTGGAGTTCTCAGTATTTTACAATCTACCTTTTATAAAAGGTACATTTGCCAAAGCACCTGCCTGCAGTTATGGCCAAGTTTCCCAAGAGGCTCACATGGAATCCCCAGGTGTTTAGACCCTGTCACACTAAGTCTTGACTGGCTTTCTGCCCTGTTTCCCGGAGCTGTGCCCCAGCTCAGCAAACTTCCCAACCCCCTGTCTGATTGAAACAGACCTGCTCCCACACTCTTTCAAGGTAGCTGCTCTAGGAATCTGTTATCATCCAAATATCTGGGGGAGCTTTCACTCCAGAACAAGTTTAGAGGCTTAATCTGATGTTGGATTGAGAGAAGGTCAGAGGAAGTCACAGTGAGTTTTGTCTTCACTCCACCATCTTGGCTCTGCCCCTCATTGTATAATCTTGTTGTTGTATACAATGTTTTCTTGGTTCTACTCACTTCACTTAGCATCAGTTCATGTAAGTCTCTCCAGACCTTTCTGACCTGCTAATTGTTTCTTATGGAAAAGTAATATTCCAGAATATTGATATACCATAACTTACTTAGCCATTCCCCAACTGATGGGCCTTCATTCACTTTCCAGTTTCTAGCAACTACAAAAAGGGCTGCTGCAAACATTTTTGCACATGTGGATCCTTTTCCCTTTTTTATAATCTCTTTGGGATACAGACCTAGTAGATTTTTAAGTATCTGTGCACACACATTTGTAAGAATATACATTCCTATAGAAAGACTAAGTGAGATGAGTTTAAAAACAAACATCTTCTACCTTCCTGGGGATATGAATAAGGGACCGATATATTTTTCATAAACCAACTCCTCAAAAGTTGCCTCAGCAGGAGAGTCAAAGAGTTAACAATAAATGGGAAAGGGAGCCCAGCCACCAGAAACTTCAAGTTGATGTTCCTCAATAAACATCACCATTACTGCCAACCCCTAGGATGGTCACTAGCATATAGGAGATACTAGATAAATACCTATCTTTCTTTTTAGTATTATTTGTATTTACTGTGTTTAGCACAGTGTCAGGTATATAGTAAGTACTTAAATGTTTACTTACTTGTGTAGAATTTTAGATACAGTACTGAAAATGGAAACAATTTTTTTATAATTATCCCCCCAAAAGTGGCAGCTAGTTAACATAGTAGATGGAGAACCATCAATGAAGTCAGGAAAACCTGAGTTCAAATCTAGCTCCCGAAACTTAATACTTTCTGGCTGTGTGACTCCGGGCAAGTCACTTAACCCCAATTGCCTCAGCAAACAAACAAACATAAAATAAGTATTCCAAAAAAGTATATTGACATAGTTCTTATAGTTGATACTCCATTTTGAAGTAAAGAATAATTTCTTTACATAGTTGGGGCAGATATGGAATGTAACTATTATGTGGTATTATTCACACGAGTTTGTAATACAAAGTGACTTTGACAGATGATTGGACAAATTTGGAGAAAATAAGAAGATTGTTAAAAGCCAAATTTTCTCTCTTCTATAATGTTGTGCTCTGGTGATTATAGGTATATAATTATAGATATGAAAAGACTTGAATGTGTTTTGATAGATTAAATCTTACTTTTTTGGAATTTATCCTTTTTTTCCCATTAGTTACTTCTTTTATTTTCTCTTGTATTTTCTTTTTGCTATGTAGAAACAAAGTTGTAGATTTTAGATATTTTCTGGATTATTGTGCATCTTAATAATTTGTTGAAGTTTGTTTCATTGATTTATTTGCTGATTTTCTGTGATTTTTAAAAATTATTTTAATTTTATTTTACTTGCAAAACATATGTATGGGTAATTCTTCAACATTAACACTTACATAGCTTTCTGTTACAAAATTTTTCCCCCTACTCCCCACCTCTCCCCTAGATGGCAGGATATCCACTACATGTTAATTATGTTAAAATACTTGACAAATCGAATATATGTATATATATTTCCAAACATCATTATTGTGCAAGAAAAATCGTATCTGCACGAAAGACATATCAGATAAAGGAAACACAATGTAAGGAAACATCAATCGAGAATAAGAGAATGTTATGCTGTGGTCCACATTTCACATGCCTGTCTCTGGGTTTATATGGATTTCTTCAATGAACAATTGGAAGTGGTTTGAAACATTTCCTTATTGAAGAGAGCCATGTACATCAGAATTGATTGTCATATAGTATTGTTGTTGCCGTATATAATGATCTCCTGATTCTGCTCATTTCACTCAGCATCAGTTCATGTAAGTCTCTCCAGGCCTCTCTGAAATCGTTTTGCTGGTTGTTTCTTACAGAACAATAATATTCCATAATATTCAAATACCATAATTTGTTCAGCCATTCTCCAATTGAGGAGCAACTATTCAGTTTCCAGTTTCTAGCCACTATAAAAAGGGCTGCCACAAACATTCTTGCACATGTGGGGCCCTGTCCTTCCTTTATGATTTCTTTGGGATATAAGCCCAATAGAAATGCTGCTGGGTCAAAGGGTATTCACAGTTTGATAACTTTTTGAGCATAGCTCCAAATTGCTCTCCAGAATGGCTGGATCCATTCATAGCTCCACCAACAATGCATCAGTGTCCCAGCCTTCACACATCCCCTCCAACATTCATCATTAACTTTTCCTGTCATTTTAGCCAATCTGACAGGTATGTAGTGGTACCTCAGGGTTGTCTTAATTTGCATTTCTCTGATCAATAGTGATTTGGAGCACCTTTTCATATCACTACAAATAGTTTCAATTTCATCCTCTGAAAATTGTCTGTTCCTATGCTTTGACTATTTATCGATTGGAGAATGGCTTGAATTCTTATAAATATGAGACAATTATCTATATATCTTACAATTATCTATATATCTTCTAAGATATATAGATAATTGTCTCATATTTATAAGAATTCAAGCCCTTCTCCAATCGATGAGACCTTTATCAGAACCCTTAAATGTAAAGATGATTTCCCAATTTATTGCTTCCCTCCTAATCTTGTCTGCATTGGTTTTGTTTGTACAAAATTTTTTTAACTTAATATAGTCAAAGTTATCTATCTGGTTTTCAATTAAGAGTTTCAGTTCTTCTTTGGACATAAATTTATTCTATCTCCATAGGTCTGAGAGGTAAACTATATTACGTTCCTCTCATTTACTTATAATATCACTCTTTATATACAGATCATGAACCCATTTAGATCTTATCTTGGTATGTGGTGTTAGATGTGGATCAAGCCCTAATTTCTTCCACACTAGTTTCCAATTTTCCCAGCAGTTTTTGTCAAATAGTGAGTACTTATCCCAGAACTGGGGTCTTTGGGTTTATCAAAGACTAAATTGCTATAGTTATTGTCTAGTTTGTCTTGTGATTCTATCCTATTACACTGATCGACTACTCTGTTTCTTAGCCAGTACCAAATGGTTTTGATGACCACTGCTTTGTAATATAGTTTTAGATCTGATACAGCAAGGCCACCTTCATCTGTCTTTTTTTCATTAGTTCCCTTGAAATTCTTGACCTTTTGTTCTTCCAAATGAACATTGCTACTATTTTTTCTAGATCTGAAAAATAATTTATTGGGAGTTTGATTGGTATGGTGCTAAATAAGCAGATTAGTTTGGGTAGTATTGTCATTTTTATTATATTTGCTCGGGCTACCCATGAGTACTTAATGTTTTTGAAATTGACTAGGTTGTGATTTTATTTGTGTGGAAAGTGTTTTGCAGTTTAGTCCGTATAGTTTCTGACATTTTGTTTGTAATATATAAGAATGCTGATGATTTATGTGAATTTATTTTGAATCCTGCAACTTTACTAAAGTTGTTAATTGTTTCTAGTAGTTTTTTAGTTGAGTCTCTAGGGTTCTCTAAGTATACCATCATGTCATCTGCAAAGAGTGATAATTTGGGTTCCTCATTACCTAATCTAATTCCTTTAATATCTTTTTCTTCTCTTACTGCAAAAGCTAACATTTCCAAGACAATATTAAATAATAATGGTGACAGTGGGTAGCCTTGTTTCACTCCTGATCTTATTGGGAATGGTTCTACTTTGACTCCATTACATATGATGCTTG
>JAJPUD010017466.1:0-31228 GCA_023553655.1 Myrmecobius fasciatus
CACACAAGAAAATCCTCAGATTAATTATCCATCTTCCATACTACTATGAAAATTCTACTTAAGACTCCATAGCACAACCTGATGAGAAAAATCTCCCACAGAGAGTGACATGAGGAAGGACTTTTGCTGACAGACAAAACCTCTTTCCTCTTGGTATCCCTGAATCAACAATCAGGATGGAGAAGGCAAAATATGCTAGGTCTGTTCCTGATGGACTTGATCAGAAAGACCTTGAAAGAAGAAATAGTGCCTATGGCCAAGTGAATAAAGTCAGTAAACTGTACTAGGGGAGATCAATAGAGATTCATGGAGATTACCAGTGCTCAGCTACACCTTTCAACTATCTCTTTGTGTAAGGCAGGAATTGGAAAAGAGAAGAGGGGAAGAGTGCATGCTCAGAAGTAAGACCATAATAAATGTCAAGACTGAGCTGCTATTCTTTATGTTTCTTAGTATTAGCCAAAGAGAAAAATACACAATGGGCTACCAGGCAGTAAAGCAGGGTTAACTATTTATAGATATAGTCTATTGACTTAAATACTCCCACCCATCAGAATGAGATTTTAGTAACGAGTTAACAGCTCCAGGTGAGGTATATGCCTTTGATAGCACTGCCCCATCAACTTCATGGGGTTATGGTGAACCAAAAGAATAAGGGAAAACAGGTATAGTAAGTTTGATGGGCATTTATCACCAACATCATTACAGCTGTTGCTGTTGTTCTTGCTAAATGAATTCCCGTGTATTTCTCTTCCAGGGTCTTCTTGCCATTCCCAGATAGTCCACTCCTCTGGCTTACTTCCTTCCCCATTTCTTCATCACTTTCCACATTTTACAGTTCTTTGGAGGTTATTCTAAGTTTTCACTTTTGTTATTTTCTGCTGTCATTCATGTAGGCTGAGCTCACATACCCATATTGTCAATATTGCCCTCTCAAGGGGACAAAGCACAGACATCCAAAACAGGAAGGAAAATCTGTATACTCATCACAGCCTCTACTAAAGGGCTTGCTTGCTTTCCTCTCTCTCAGGCAACATGAATAGATCTGGTGAATTATCTGTAGCATTTTCTGCATCACTGTTGCCCCCATTAGGTAATATAGTGAGAGAAGAGAACATTCAGTAGCCAATTAGCTTCAACCTATCCTACAACTTTTCTCCTCAAACCTCTTACTGAGAGGTCAGCTTGAAACTACCCATTATGTGACCATTCTGAGTTCCTGATCCCTTCAGCTCTAAACGGAGCATCTTAAAAGCTAATTTAGTGACAAAGTCTCTTGAAATAGGAAAGAATTTGCCATCTGTAGTGTATTCAAAGAGCTATCACTTTTACTGATTAAAATATTCATGGACATGAACCCAGTTTTCATAATGAATTCTACAGTATGCATTTTGTGCTTAAAATGACACATATTCATTTTCTGGGAGACAAAAGGCAAGCATTAAATGAATCGTTTTCTGCCACAATAATTCCCCAATAGCACATAAGCAAAGGAATTCCAAGACTGTGATTTTCCCTAGAATTAAAAGGTAAAAGCCAGTGTCTTATATGCAGCTGTTTCATTCAAGTAAGAATTTAGCATGCTCACATTGAGTCAAGCTGGTCTAGCTACTAAGCAGACTGAAGGAGAAGCCTTTAAATCTGATGAAGATATTAATAATGACTAATATTTATATAGGGCAGTTAGGCAGTACAGTTAATAGACTACCTAACCTAGAGTCAGAAAGATTCCTCTTTCTGAGTTCAAATCTAATTTAGGTACTTATTAGCTGGGTGACTCTAGGCAAGTCACAACCCTATTTGGCTCAATTTTCTTATCTATAAAATGAGCTGAAAAAAGGAAATAACAAACCACTTTAGTATCTTTGCCAAGAAAATTTCAAATGAGGTTGGAAAGAGTCAGACCTAATTGAATCACAAGAACAATATGTATTATAGCTCTTTACATATGTTATCTCATTTGGTTCTCACATGTACTTAGTGAGGTAGCTATACTATTATCCCCAATGCAGATGAGGAAACTGAAGCAGAGAGAGGTTAGTCACTTAACCTGTGGCCTATCCTCAGGACCACATGCTAATAATAAGTACATGAGAAAGGATTCAGTCAGGTCTTCCTAATTCCAAGTCCAATATCCTCATCCACCAAAAACCAAAACCAAGGTTCTAGAGATCTGGTTTTGTTAAGAGATATTCTAGGGCCATAATTACCAATCCACAGGACTCTTAAGTCTCTAGAGAGCTGAGGAGTTACTACTGCACAAGAACAAGAATCCAAATGAAATGCAAGTAGCAATATTTTGATGTTTAACTTCAACAGACTAAGCAGTGTGACAGAACATAATCAATAAGCAAACATACCTTCTGCAGGCTGAATAAATAATCTGATTTGCAACTCAATGACTGGTTTTTCTTTGTAGATAGATACACTGGTGATTAATAAGCTACAAATTCATTTGAAAGCACTTGGCTGAATTCATATTTGC
This sequence comes from Myrmecobius fasciatus, assembly GCA_023553655.1. NCBI lineage: Eukaryota > Metazoa > Chordata > Mammalia > Dasyuromorphia > Myrmecobiidae > Myrmecobius > Myrmecobius fasciatus. The sequence continues at coordinate 2,486 of JAJPUD010017466.1, forward strand.
TTTAGTCATGGCTCATAGGGAAGATATAGGATTTAAAGCTAGAAGAGACCAACAAGCTTAAAATACAGAGCTGGAATGATCCTCTGGGGTCATCTAATTGAAAAAAACTGAGGCTGATGTGTTAAGTAACTTACCGAAAATCACACAGAATTTGAACTCAGATCTTCTTGATTCCAAATCCAAGAATCCACTGCATTATCCTTGTCTATAATTCCCAAATATAGTATAAACTCTTCATAGGTTCATGGGATTGGAGATTCCCATTTCACTTTGGAATTGAGGAAACTAGGTCTAGATTTGAAATGATTTCCTCTAAATCACCATCAAAGTAAAAACTCAGACCAAGAACTGGATATAGGGTTTTCTCACTCCAATTCTAGTGGTCTTTTCATTATATCATAATGCTTCTCAGTAAGAATGATAATCAAATACAATAATAAAATATAAAAAGTCAGGAGAGGTTGACTTTGAAAGTACCAAAGTCAAGGTTAAAGAGAGAAATAAAATAAAATTTAAAAAGGAAGGTGATAAAGAAAGACTGACAATAACTTTTATCATGAGCAGGGACATGAATTATTTGACACTAAAAAAAAGTAAAGAGTCCTTATACCACTGTCTTAACACCTACCTGTCCCAAGAACAGAAGTGGAATGGTTTCCTTTAGCATAACTTTCTTAGCTATAAAGACAAAATACATCCTAAGGAAAAACCCAGAGGAAATGTTATAAACTATCTAAAAATCTGACAATGTACTCCCTTCCTATAGCAGCAGTGGGAAATAGTGGATAAAGCCCTGGATTTGGAGTCACATGGCATGAATTCAGTATTCAGCTATGAAACTGGATTACCTGTATTAACTTAAAATGACAGGGTTGAAGCAGGTGACCTCTGAAATTCTAGTTCTAAATGCAGGATGCTATCATACTAGTGTGGCTGGGACATACAACCTAGGAAGCTTATTATTCCCCTTTGCTAACTCTTGTAATTGAGATGCAGGGGAGGTATGGCCTTCAGGTGAATTAATATGGGAATACCTGGAGATCCAGAAAGAAGGACTCCAACCAACCTAAGAGTACATTGGAGATCAGAAAACCAACCTATATGATAAGCTACCCACCAATAATCACAAAAATAACAACAACAGCAAAGATAGGTGGCAAATTGTATAAAAAAACATAAGCTGCTCACTCTTGGAACTCAGAGGATTTGCACTGTCTAGAAGCAGCAGCACAGATTAGACAGAATGAAAATGATTATTTCTAGTAAGCTGTTTAGTTAACAGACATGCCACAAATGGAGAAAACAGACCCATTTGTCTAAAAGCAATTTACCTAAAGCCAATTCACCTAATGATCAATTCTTCTAGTCCTCTTAAGCATTTGTGTATCATTACTGATGGGTTTTTTTTCCATTTTATATGTGAAATTTTTTTAACCTTTTATGGTAGACCCTACTAAGCTTGTGTACCTTATTATTGCTGTATTTTTTATTTTGAGTACTTTTGTAGTGATTTTGGCTCCCACTAGGCATTTCTTTTAGCCTTTTTAAAGATCTGAACTGATGTCCATAAGTTTAAGAATTTAACCTTGGATACTTTGTATAGGATTGTTTACATCTAAATTTACAAGATTATAATAAAGAGATCTTTATGAAACATATTTCTTATCACATTAGTTAAATGGTTTGAATCTTTTTCAATATTTCTGCCCCCTTTTGTCATCTATGACTGTTTTGACATTATCAGTGAGTAGAGCCAACAGTAGCAAGCAGTTCTGGACATAGAAGACCTGAGTTCAAGTCAACTCTTTACCACACAGTAATTGTGTGGCCTTGAGCAATCCTGTTAGTTTTCTAAGCCTTATTCCTCTCATCCATAAAACAGAAATAATAAGCAGACTATGGTATTTTGAAGAACAACCAATCTAAGATCAAAAGAACTGAGTTAGAACTCCAGTTCTTCCACTTACTGTAGGCAATTCACTTCTCAGGGCTTGGACATCTATAACCTGAGCAAATTAAACTAGTTAATAAGTATCCTTCTAGCTATAAAATCCTACTATCCTGTGTATTTCCCTGTGTCTGACTTAACATTAGGAGAAATGATGCCAGTGAATCACTGTAGATGAAGTGGCTTTAAGCTCATTGACCTAGACCCAATTACAGGCCATTGAGGCCTTAATTAGTCAATGAAATTATGTTTGAATTTCACAACTAGGTTTAAATTTTGCCAATCATATTTCACAAAAGGGATTCCAGCACTGCTGAAACTTTAATATGCTAAAATTCACTTAAACCATGACAAATTAAAATTTTACTTAGATAAATAAACTGCAAAAAAGGCAAATTCATAAATTTGCTCACTATTGTTCCTTTTTGCTAATATGAGCTATAATTAGCCAAAATATAATCACTATTCCAAGTAGCTATATGCACAGTTCTTCTAGAATTCTTTCTATCTCAGTGGCTGGCAGATGAAAAAAAAAAAAAACCTTATCCTCCATTTCCAATTTAATCCAATAAGCATTCATTAAACAGGATAATCAAGCTGTGTTCTATGTGGTAAATGGAAGAAAATCCTGACAGGCACAGTAAAGACAGCTGTGAAGGATATGTATGTCACTCAGTGGAATATATTAAGTCAGCCAGCAAACATCTGTTACATGCCATCTCCTACCTCCATGTTTTGGCAAAGTTTGTCACCTATGCCTAAGATTCATTCCTTCTCACCTATACATCCTCATTTTCTCTCAAATCTGAGCTCATGGGCTGCTTTCTACATGAGACCTTTTCTGATCTTCCCTTACTCTCTGCCTTGATTCCTTGTAAAAATTTGTGTTGTCCAATGTGCTCAACTCTTTCTGACTCCATGAATCATACCTGGCCATATTTAAAAAAATGTATGGCTTCCAAAAGCAGAGTATTCCATTCACTCTTAGAGGTTGTAACCCAGCCATAATTGACATGCTTAACCTACTTGATGTGGCCAAACTTACACACACACACACACACACACACACACACACACATTATCCCTCCCAAATGTACACACTTGATTCATCCCTTTGCCTGATGATGAATAATTTGGAGATGAGACAATCACAATTTAGCTAAGTTGATCCTTCGGTGCCTGCCTTCTTCCTGTTGTTGCTCAATTATATCTAATTCTTCATGACTCCATGTACCATGGGGTTTTCTTGCCAGGTATTGCAGTGTTTTGCTATTTCTTTTTCCGGTGGATTAAACTAAATAGAGTTTAACTGACTTGTCCAGGACCAGACAGCTAGTTAATTGTGTGAGATCACATTTGAACTAGGGTTTTCCTGACTCTGGGGCACAGCACACTATCTACTGAGCAACCTAGCTGCCCCTTCTTAAAAACTCCCTTAAAATTATCATTCATATATATATACATATATGCATATGTATATGCATATATATGTTATATATTCTTACCAACATGGTAACAAGAAGGTTTAGAGCTTACAAAATCTAATGTAACTGCAACTAAGAAGAATATTTAAATATCTATAACACAAATTAGAATAGGATTCAGTGAATAAAAGAGATTTTTTTTAATCAATTTGAGAGATTTAGGAAGAATTAATTAATAGGATGAGGGAAGACTTTATGGAGAAAGTGGTAACAGCTAATCAAGATCAGAACAGCAAGTATTCCAATTTTGCTGGTGCAAGAAGCAAAATACCATAAAGCAAAATTTAAAAGGCAGACTACAGTCAGATTCCAGTGGGCCTTGAATGCCAAGCTAAAGAGCTTATATCTTAATCAGCAGACAAAGGAAAACCACTGACAGGTTCTGAGCAGAGGAACATCATAAGGAAGATTACATTGGCTGGACTCAGGTGGAGTTGAGCAGAGCAGATACCACTGTAGGTCAGATAAAGAATAAAAGTATTGGAGTAAAGTAAAAGCAGCATGAATGGGAAAGGAGGAATATAGTATAAATTCCTACTTTCTGAAGACTTAAGATTCATTAATCCATATTAGCAACAGCATTTAACTTTATAGAAAATAAATAACCCCAAGCTAAGTTAGTATAAGGCAAAGAGTCACATGGCTCAGTGAATTAAGTGCTGGTTCTAGCTTCAGGAAAAGTTCAGTTGAAATCCAGCCTCAGACACTTACTAACTGTGGGATCCTAGGCAAATCACATAAGTATCGTTTGCCTTAATCCACTGGAGAAGGAAATGGCAAACCATTCCAGTATCTTTGCCAAGAAAACAATAGTCTATGGGGGTCACAAAGAGTCATCTATAACAGAACAGGGACCATCTATAAGAGTCTCCTATAACAGAAGGAGAAGAAGAACAAGAGCAAGAAGAACCACAAGAAGAAGTCAAGTACTTCGCTGTAGTCCAAGGACCAATCTAACTAAATTCTAAGTCTCCTCTCCAAATTATTGCTCAACAGGCAAAGGGATGAATGAATATGTATACATGTGCTTCGCGTATGCATGTATTTGTGTTGCCATCCCAAGTAAGAAAACTATGTATTAAATTAAGGGTGTGTTGCAATCTCCATTAGTGAAGGGAATACTCACACTGAGGAAGTTGCAGATGTTTTGAAAAACTTGTGACTTAAAGACAGGATTTTTGTGTGCTTATTACAATTCAAAATTTGTTTTTTTTTCCCCTACAAAATAGTAATAGTCTCCGAAATGGTCAAGTTGTTTCTCTTAAAAGTTTACATAATTTATAGTATTCCAAAGCTCACAAAATTCAGTACTCTGAAAGAGATACAATGACTACTACATAATCTAATCTGGTTATGGACAGTGAACACATTTTATATGTCTTTTTATCTGAAATCAATCCATCAGCAAGCAAAGATGAACCCAGTATGTTTCAGGCACTGCATAAAAGAAACAAAAAAATATGATCTTTTCCCTAAGGAGTACTTAATCAAACCAATCTTTTGTACCTAATAATCTCTTGAACCCAATAGATACTTCATAAATATTTGCTAATGATGATGATCCTTCCCTAAAGCCCTCCTCTGATTCTTCACTGTTAGGTAAATATGACCCCAGGTTCTCAATGGCACAAAAGTACAAACTGAAATTACTTAAAAATTAGGACAAACTCATTTCTGGAAAGTTGGCTACCAGGTGAGGACACTGTTTCTGGGACCAAAGAAATTCATGAAAACCATCTAAACCTGTATCAGTATAAGGAAAACTCCGACTTAGATATCAAAAAAGTCTTTTGAAGCACTAAATTGATGATGATGCTAATGGTGGTGATAGTGGTGATAGTAGCATGGCAGAGGAGGAGCATTAAACTGAATTCTGTTTTGGGTTCTGCTGCCAATTCACTGTATGATAGTCTAGTTATATAATCTGAGGCCTTGTTTCCTTTTCTATCAAATGGAAACAGATAATAGGTTATTTCCAAAGTCCCTTGAAGGAAATTCTGGACTTATGTGGTCACAGCAATTGGAGATTGAATTTCCTTTGACCACTGTTTGATAATTTGGAGAAGATACATGATAACAAATCCTGACTTAGGAGGCACTCAAGGCAGACTCAATCCTTCCTTTAACTTTCTACTCACCACCATCCACCCCAACATATTCATGCAGTCCAGTCAAGGGTTCCTAAGTTTAACCCTGCTACCTCTCATAGATGAGTAGAAGCTTTTGCTCTTCTCTAAAGCCTAGGCCAGAAGTTGACAGAAAAAAAAGAAAAGTTATTCTGGTCCCTGATATTAATGAGTAGAGTTCTCTCCTCCTGGTTCTCTTCCCCTATAAGCAGAGGTTTAAAGGTGAGTAGAAGCTCAAGTCTTCTGCTAATATATCTAACCAACCAAAATATAAATATTTCTTAAGTATCTACTATGTACTAGACATTGTGCCAGATAATGGGATGTCATGACAGTGCCTCTCTTTTCATTCCTCTCTTTTGACTATTAGGAGTCACTCTGTTTTGCAAGCTGTGCCCTGAGCTCAGCATAACAGCAATCCTTTGCACTTTTCATCTGGATCAATTCTGCTACAGCTAAATCACAAAACCAGTTAATACCAGGTAGTCCCTGAGTTTGGACAAGTACATGTCTAGCTTCCCTCCTCCAGGAGAGTTAGAATGTTTTCAGTTTAATTTGAGAAAGGATCTCCGTGTCTGCTACCTCACACTGCCAGGTGACCTTCAGCATCTTCCTAAGACAATTCAAATGGAAGCCATTCTTTCTCCTAGCGTGGTGCTGGTACATCGTCCAGGTTTCACAGGTACACAACAATGAGGTCAGCACAATCACTCTGTAATCCTTCAGTTTGGTAGTCATAATACCTTTCATCTTCCAGATTTTCCTTCCAAACACTGAGCTAGTTCTGGCAATGCCTGTGGCAATCTCATTATCAATGTGGACATTTCTGGAAAGTATACTTCCAAAGTAAGTGAACTGATATACAGGGCTGGCCACATTGCTCGAATGGCAAATATACGCTTGCCAAAAAGATTGCTTTATGGAGAACTCACACTGGGTAAGTGCTCACAAGGTTGTCAGAAAAATTGACACAAGGACACTCTCAAGGTCTTTCTTAAGAACTTTAGAATTGATTGCATGACATAGGGGACGCTGGCACAGAACTGCCCAGAATGGTTTGCCTTCATCAGAGAAGGTGCTGTGCTCTATAAACAAAGCAGAATTGAATTAGAATAGAAGAAACATGAGATGCACAAAGTTAGAGAGACACCCCGATTGTTCATGGAAAATATTTATGTCCCACCTGTGGCAAAGCATTCCGAACTGGTCTGATCAGCCACAGTCAGACACACTGGAACTGATTCTAACACAGAGAGGTCATTTTGGTCCTTTTCAAGAACAAAAGACAACAATCAACCTCTTCTAATAGAATAAATTTTTTTGCTTAGAACTTCAATGAGCCATTTAGTTTCATTTTATCTTTCAGAGTTACAGTTGGAATAAAGCTTTTGCTATCACCTCTGTGGCTCTTTGGTCATAATTGAAAGTTGCTATAATAACTTCTGTGGCTCTTTAGTTTATTGTATTTTATTTTTCAGAGTTAACAGTTGGCGTACAAACTCTGTGCAGTCTTTGGTACTTTCAGAGTTAACAGTTGTTGCTTTATCTCTGTGGCTGTTTGGTCATTTATTTCCAGTTTCACAGGAGATACAAAACCTAAAATGAAACAATGCCTGCCCTCAAGGAGATGATGGTCTTGGATAGAGTGCAGGAAGGAAAGTAATTTATAATAAAGACTGGAAAGTTAGGTTGGGGCCTGATTATTATAGGCTTTAAAAGGATGTACAAAGAAGTTGCTATTCCCTCCTAGAGAAAATAGAAAGCCATGGAGTTTATCAAGCAGCGAAGTGATGTGATAAGATCTGTGCTTTACAAATAACCCTTTGATAGCTATGTGCAGGAGGTATTGGAGAAGACAGGGAGACTCTATAAGCCCAGGGTTTTTTTTTTCTAAAATTCATGGAAACCCCACAATGGGAAGAAAATATTCAAAGCACTGTACTGGACACTGAGGAAAGTGTCAAACTTAAAAGGCAGTTAACTACTCTCACAGAATTTAGTTGAAAAGATAAGACACATACACAAATATGTTTGTATTACAAAACTCAGAACAGGAAATACCTATGCAAGTGGTATATAAAGGGGCAAGGAAGGAAGAATCATTTCTGAATGGTGCAGTAGAAATAATGTCTTAGAAATAATGGCATTTGAGCTAGATCTGAAGGATAGATAGAAATTAAAAAAAAAAAAGAAAAAAAACTGTGTTTGGAGTATGAGGGGAGGAAAAGAGAGAGAAATCATTCCAGGTAGAAATGAAGCCAGGGAGGTAGACAAGTACAGCCAGGAAACATGAAAAACATGCATAGAAATATAGGAAAGCAAACCTTTCAGGGCTTCTGAGGATTCGAATCTTGGCTCTCACTCTATGTATTTAATTTGGGGGAAAGGGAGGAACAAGTCAATTAGTTTGGTTTAAGCACATTATTATCTTGGTAAATCTTGATAAAAATCTTAACCTTAACCTTAATTCCTAAGACCATACAGAACAGGTCTGGGATTATTGGGAGGAGCAAAATAGGGCTAAACTGGAAAAAGAAGGGAACTGGCTCAGTAACCTTAGAGGTCTTCCAGATCTAAATAAATCCATGATCCTAGGATAGACTTACTCTAAATCCAACACTCTAGTAGACTATGCAAATTTCAAATTTCTAAGGATTTTACCAAATCAAACAGAAAAATCAAAGCTGAAGTGATCATCATGGATTTCCTACGTGAAACCATAGGTCTGAGTAAAAAAATAAAATAAAAACAACCAAGTTAAATCTATTTAGCAGTTCTTCAAGCAAAAATTTTTCACCAATGAGCATCCTAGAATACCTCTAGACTACATAAAAATATAAAAGTGATGGAGAATAGGAGAGGCATTAGTTAACTAAGGAATTCCCAAATGGAGAAATGTGGAAATAAAAAGAAATTTAAACAACTAGGAAACTGAATAAGGAGAAGATATGAAAAGTAGTTAGTAACTATGAGACCATGAGCAATTCACTAAACCTCCTTTGGGGCTCCAATTTTCTTCTCTGTAAATAAAAGGAGGGTATCGAAATGGATGGATCCAATAGAGTCCCTTGATCACTTACAGCTCAAACTCTACAATCCTGGGGCACCTTTTGACATTTCTCCAACTTCCTATAATCATGTGTAGTAGGCATATAGCAACACAAAAAATATAGTTCTCCATATCACAGGATTTTAAACCTAGAAAGAATCCTCACAGGCCATCTAGACTGGACTTTGAATTTTATAAACAAGGAAATAGATCCAGAGAAGTAACACAACTTATCTAAGGCCACACAAATAATATATGGCAGCCAAGATTAAAATCCAGATGTGCCAGTGAGTTCAGGGGCTTGAAATGAGATCCTACTTGGGAGCATCATAGATGCTCACAATCTGTGTGATGAGCAAGACACTTCAACCCCTGGGGCCTCAGTTACCTTGTCTGTAACATGAGGAAGTTGTAGTAGATGGCTCTAGAGATATGAGTCTATGCTCCAATGAGCAAGCTAGGGCACATAAGCATCATGAAGACACAGGACTACTTTCTATTTGTATTCCTGAGCTTAGCACAATCTGAGTATATAGTACATGCCATATAAATGTTCACTGATTTGAATTTTATTATAAAATGTTTTCATGTACATTATCTTATTTGATCTTCCCTGACCCTCTTTCCCTCCAGTTTCATATTAGGGAACAAAGGTTCAGAGCATTTAAATAACTTTCACTGGGTCACACCAGAGACCCTCAGGTTCCTGTCTCCAAGTCCACTTTTTTTTTTCATTTTTTACTTTTATCTTTTTTTTCTTTTATTACATCACAAAATCTCTCTCACAATAAAAAAGAAGCCAGGTATGACAAATGACAACAACATTATGGTGCATTGAGGATTACAGCTGACATATGAATTATGATAACATTGGGAATGTACTGGATGTCCACCACCATGATGATCACTGTAGATTTTAACTCCACATCAACCAAGTATCTAGGTTTTAAATACCACTTAGATGACATTCTCCCCAAAAGAGTTAAATTACCATTTATAGCCTATTCTTCTTATTAAAAATTTATCAATTTATTCCTTGCTCCTGGGATGTAGACCTCCATTTGTTTTAGAAGGAAGAAACCTTTGATCTGCAATTCTCCAAGGCTGCAATTGTTTTTATTCTGCAGTTCTTCTCATTAAAAATAAATAGCTCCATTCTCTAAAATGCACCTGCGAAGCACTTAAAATACCCATTTTAACAATAGGAAACCTATTTTAGTCTCACCACAAACAGAATCTACTGTTTAAAGGGATTCTGAAATGGAAAGAGCACTTTTCTTCAGTGCCCTGGCACCATCCTGTGTGGTGAAGATTGAAGGTTTGCAACTAATCAGTATTTACAGAGCTTGCTCAAAGGGCAACTTCTTAAAGCTGGAGATCTGAACTGTAATCATAAAGCTCCACATACTGTCTATTGTCTTCCGCTTGAGCAGGGAGTATCAAGCCAACTTTCAGTCACAGTCTGATTCAATGAATGCTCCATGCTTCACCTCTAATGCATTCCAGACCACCGGGAACAGGAATTTTTTTTTTTCTAGCAGATGACATACAAAAATAAGCCTTAATAGCAAGAAGGAGAAGAAGAGGAAGGAAGAAGCTTTTAGTAGAAAACTCCAAGATGGCTGCAGAAATTAGAATTTTTCTACACATGCTTTCATTTTAGCAAAATGTCTATAATTTGGCCCTCAGTGATATATTAATCCAATAGAAATAGATAACTTTTCAATACCAAAAAATAACTCTTAAAACATTGCTAATATTTCCATTTTTGCAACACAATCCATTATTGCACTCAATAAATATTTTGGAGTGAAAATGAGTGAGTAAACAGATTAAATTCCTTCACCCATATAGCAAAAGGTTTTCTTATGCCTGTTTCTATGACTGTGAGATGACATGGAGGAGTAAATAAAGAGTTAACCATGAAGTCAAGAGGTTGGCTGGTGGTTCAAGTTTTCCCTCTGACTCACAGTTGTGTAATTGTGGGAAAGTCGCTTAAACTCTAATGGTCCAGCTCTCTAGTAAATGGAATGTTCTTCACCTAGAAATTCCCTATATTAATGAAATCACATACCCCATCTCACTTCTTATTTCAGGATTGCAGGAACCAAGATCATTTGAGGTTATCAAGATTTTAAAAACATGAAATTTTAGAATGATTGAAAGTTCCTATCATAGGTAATGATTATCTGACCAGAAATTAATCAAATATACTTGAACCCTGAACTGCTCAATACATATGCATTGAATAGCAAATCTTTGTAATAAATCAACAGCTAGAATAAGATAGCTTCTGCTGTGTGATTCTCAATGTCTATGCAAAGGGGAGTTTTGAATTGGGGCTCACTGTCCCAGATATTAAACTTTTGGTCAACATTCAAGATAAGGCATTTGGATCAAATAGAGAAAAAAAAAAGTAGTTGGAAGAAGACAACACCCCTAATTCAGTGGGGAAAATTAGCAGTGGATATTGAGAGAAACTTTAATTATGGACTTCTTTCCTGCTCATTCCGAGGCTCCCTTTAATAAAAAGATGAAAAGGTAAAAAGAAGAGAAAGCAGAATAAACCAGCTAAAAAAAATTATGCCAACTCCCTTTAAGAAAACCTAACAGAGAAACGAATGAAAAGAATTCAATATTGTTCTGATATTAGTTTGGCAACAAATGATACTTCCTCTTAGGGCACAAATACATTGGATGTGAAAGAATAAAAGTGGAGCTAGGATTCTGATTCTTCTGCCAAAGGATAAATAAAATCATTTCAGATGTGGCTAAAGGGCACATCTGAACACAAACATCCCACCATCCTGCACACTGGTTTCATAGATAATCCAACAGCCACTTGAGGCCCCTCCTCAAATGTCTGGGAGCATGAGTACTCACAAGTTGTGTGAACAGGACAATCTGGCCACTTACCAGTTTATAATGTCTATTACCTCTGCTCAGGAATCTAACTCTGTTTCATCTCTGTATATAAAAGCTTTGTCAGCATAGTCAACGTACTTTCATCCTCAAAGTCTAGCCATTTGGCAAGAAGGATACTGTATTAATAGATAACAGCTTGTCCTTATCCTCTCCCTCCCCCCAATAAAGATGCTCATTCAATAGTATGGCAAAATGGAAAAAACAGACTATTTTTGAAAACTTGTTATCTTAGCCACTCACATTCAAGTGAGCCATAGAGTCCAAATATGTTTAGCTTTTACTTCTTTTTTTTAAATATTAGTTTTCAATCACTGGACCAAAAACTTAGAGCTGGAAGATGCCTATGTAGGCCACTTCCACACATAGAAAAGAAAATGAAATTCTAAATAAATTGCCACCCATTTAAACTCACATAGCTAGCAAGCAGCAGAGCCAAGATTTGAATCTATGTTCATTGTACCACACAGCCTCATAAGCAAGGACCATCAATTTTGTGAGAAGTGGAAGATATAACCAATTGTGAATTTGATCCAGAGATTAACCACTGGTTTAGATACAAAATGCTGTCATTCTGTGTCTGCATGTCTCCTATTCTCATGTGTTAATAGGAAGAGAATTTTTTTTTTTAAAAAGCATCTCCAACTCTTAAAATTATATGTCTTCCTGTTGCCCCTATGATAAAATGTAAACCTATTTAGCTTTTAAAGCCTGAAACAACTTGGCCCCATCCTATTTTTCCAGTCTAACTGAACATTATTCTGCCTCCCACACTCAAAGCTGGCCTTCTCTCTCTTCCTCACACATGGCTCTCCATCTCTTGCTGTAATTACTTTGCACTGGCTGTCTCCCATGCCTGAAATTCTCTGGCTCCTTAGCTCTACCTCAGAGAGACCTTATCTTACTTTTAAGATGCAGCTCAAGTATGACCTTCTAAATGAAGCTTTTCCTTCTACTTCGGCTTCTAGTACCCTCCCATCCAAACAAACATGCATTTAACTTACTTATTAATTTTACATTTATGCTCTATGTGTGTATATATACATACATACTTATATATTTATATGTATATATAAATAGTGATTATATCTGTGTATATATATATATATATATATATATATACACGTGTATATATGTGAATTTACTTGTCTTTTTCATTAGATTGTAAGGCCAATTATGTACAGGGATGGATAATTTCTCTGTATTTCGATGCTCAGTATCTGGCATGATACTTGGCACATAGTAGGTACCTAATAAATACTTGAATTACTGATTGATCTACTTCTAACTTGGATGAAAAAATTGGTTCTGATGAAAGCCAATGTGAACATTACAAGGTTCAGATTTCATCAAAGTTCCTTTTACCTCAAAAGGTAACTTCTGACTACAGAGTTTCCAATATACACCCTCATATATAAATGCTTAGAAGGCCCCAAATTGCTAAATGAGTGAAATATATATATTTTTAAAATTTCCCACTCATTAAATGTCTTCTCCTGACCTCTCTCCATTTGCGTAGATCAAGAAATCACTCATAATGTCAGTGATCTTTTAAAATGAAAGACCATCCCCACCTACATTATCTCTTTTAGAACGCAAGTTCCTTGAGGAACTTTTGTTTTATTCCCAGCACTTAGTACAGTGTCTGGCATTTAAAAAATGATTGTTTATTGACCACTGATCATTATTATTGACTACTGATCATTACTACTACCAGTAATAATCATAATAAGAATTCATATAGCTGAAACTTGCAAAACATTTTTTACATCTTGTCTCAATTAATAATTGAATGATCTTTGAACTTAATTCTATTCCTACTCCTGATTACCTTCACTAACCTGACTCTGGAACACCTACGAAGCCTGAGAATTAGCTCAAAGTAGATGGAGAAGGCAAAGAAAACCAAGACTGTCCCCTTAACCCAAAGCACAGAGAAATAAGCACATCAATAGCTGCCAATAAGTGCCCATCTTACATCTGATTTCCTTCTTAGGACACTTCACCTGACACAGGTAGTTTTCATTACATGCTGATTTTGCTTTGTGATTGTTACTTCAACCATCACTATTCAAAGGGACTCTTCCATTTCTCCAGTTTTCCACTCGCTCAGTGGGGCACAACCTTGAAATGGCACTTTAAGCAGAGAGCGCAGGCAGCTTGAAGGGGAAGGTATTCAATTCCAGAGGGTAAGAGAGAGGGAGTCCTCTCATTCAGCTGTTCTAGAAGAAATGGGGAGATCAAAAGTCTGTTCAAGTCAAGGTGATATCATTAGCCGTTAAGAGATTGCAAAAGAAACCCAGATTTCTTTTTGCTGCCTGTGAGTTCACTCAATTGCTTACTAAAATGTCTCTGAATCCCAAACTGCTGAAACTAATGAGGAGAAGATCAAGGAGGTGTTACTGAAAGAGAAGACTAATAGAAGTGGGCTTAGTACACTGCCATCCCATCCATGATGATAAAGAAAGATTTCATTTCTCCAAGATAGTAGTCAGGTGGAAAAATCTGACTGATGCACCTAAGATATCCTCACTGATATACCCATCAAAGAACTGAAAGCCCCTAAGTCGAAGTGCGGAGCAGTGTCACCAAAAAATAAATCCAGGGCTTAGTTTTCCCCTTAATGGAGATAAAATATACAATTAACCAAGCTCTTCTGTTGTTCTATGGGCCTATCAGGACCTGAGGGAATACAGCAGCTACAAATCAGAGTTCAGAAAAAGGAAGAAACTGTTCCCAGAAAGCACACTGTCACAGAGTCAGTAGCAATGGGAATAGAACAGAAGTCAAAGGGAAGAGTCTAGGGCCATAACCCTCCCCAATGTCCTCAGTTCCATAGGCAGGCTGGCAGTGACATGAGACAAGATATGTATTTTAATCCTAGGCTTCAAGTCACTTGAGGATTTTAGAGGGAAAAAAAACAAGACCAAGAACAAGAATTAGAAGAGCAACTACTATACTAACAGAACTATTCTTTGACATCTATGGAGCAAAAAATTGGGATAGTCAAAACCAATGGTGTCAAACTCAAATAAAAATGGAACCATTAAATCATAATTAAGAATCCTTGCCAGTCACATACTGACTTAGAAAATGTCATATAAATATTATCTATATTTTATTGTATTTTTATTCCTTATGTTAAATATTTCCCCATTATATTTAGTAATGCTATGGGTATGATGTTTGATGCCTTACAAGGAAGGAAGAATGAGGGACAGGGATAGGAAACTTAACTCATAATTATAAACAGTTGGAGAAAGGAGCAATCAATGATCTATTATCCAACTATTAAATCCTAGTATATATGGATCTTGGAAACTGGAGCTATATTCAAACTGTCTCACATCAACGAACATGAGGATACAGTCCAAAGAGTTGGATTCTAGTCCAAGATCCATGATTTCACGATTTCACCAGCTGTTTAAGTAAGGTCTTCCTGACTACCTCACAGAGGTATGAAAATAAAGGTGATAGAATGATTCTATGGATGTTACTGGTACTTTTGCCATTGGAGTTACTATAAGGCAATGTTCTGCAGTGGATAGAGAGTTAATCTAAGAATCAGAAAGCACTGTTTCAAGTCTTTTATTGCAATTGTTTGTTGTTCAGTCATTTTCAGTCCTGTTGCTGCTGCTCTTTGTTGTTCAGTCATTTTAAGTTGTGCCCAACTCTCCATGACTCCATTAAGGGTTTTCTTAATAGAGGTACTGAATTGGTTCACCATTTTCTTCTCCAGCTCATTTTTTTCAGGTGAAGAAACTTAAGCAGACAGAGGAGAAGTAACTTACCCAGAGTCACACAGGTGGGAAGGTGAGTCGTTCTGACTCCAGACTTGACACTCTATCCACTGTGCTACCTAGCCACCCTGGTCTCAAATCTTGCCTCCAATAAATGGTTCAGCAAGAAGAGTACTAGCTCTACAGCCTTAGAACCTCAGTTGAAATCTAGTTCTGCCCCATATTACCTGCATAACTTTAGGAAGGTCATTTAATATGATTTAGCTTAGATTGCTTTATCTGTAAAAAGAAGGGAATTAGTCTAGTTGATTTCTAAGATCCCATCCAGTTCCATACTTATGACTCAATGTGCTGCTTGTGGGATTCTGAGAAAGTTTATTAACCTCTTGATAACCCAAGCTACATTCTAAGATAATAAACTAAGATCAGTTAACAATCTATATTGGTTGAAAGAGTTTCTTTATGAAGAATGTATGAAATCACAAAAACAGATAAAAAAATTATGATTAGGACTTGATGGCAGCATCGTTTGGAGTCATAATATTGAGCTTCAAACCAAAACCCCTGACTACATGTCCCAGCTCTGCCTCTTACTAAATATGTGGCAGATTCTCTAAACCTGGCTCCTTATCTGTAAAGCATAACTATACCTGTGTTACCTTCTTTACAGGGTTGTTCTTGTTGTAGAGTACCACATTCATATCAGCTATTGTTTTTCTTAACAGAAGGAATGCTAAATAAACATTTGCCTGGGAACAACATTTTTCCCCTAAATATTCTCATTAGAGCAAGTTTATGAGCATTACTAATCCCCAGATGAGTAAACTAAGACATGATGATGCTAAATCCACTATATTCTTTTGAAATATTGTCTGCACTTCTTAGTTTCTATCCTCATGAGCAAAACCTTTCTTCAGACTTTTCTAACTACTGTCAAGCTCAATATTCTTACTCTACTATCTTACTTACACTATCCTTACCTTATGTCTTTCCAACAAGCACCCTTCCCAACCACTTGTACAGAGAAGCCCCCGATTCCATTTCTGCCTAAATGAGAAGTATGGCCCTGCTATCTATTATAAATGGTAGTACTCCAAAGGACTCATCTATTTCCATTTTCTTACTGGATCAAAGAGGAAAATGAGGTCCCAAGTGATGAAGTGTCTTCCAAGGGTCACAAAGATAATTAGTGGCAAACCTGGGTTAAAGAATCATAGAATTGTAGCTGGTAAGACCGTTACTCTGGCTTAAAAGGCCATTAAATCCAGCCCCATCATTTTACAGATAAGGAAGAAACTAAGGTCCACAGAGATAAAAGACCTTAACTCAGAATCTGAGGCAGTAGTCAAATCTCATTTCATCACCTCCTAAGCATTCACAGGTCATGAGAAGGTATAGGAGAAGTGACACCATCAATTTCTGTATACAACGTCCTTTCTCCTATTTCTCAAGCAGTTAAGTGAAGAAGTACTTCTGGGGATATTCTCTAATTCAAGGGACTCTCTGGACACATACTCTGAGCATAGTAAAGAAGATCTTGCCATTCTCCAAAAGACTTTCTTTAACTCTAAAATAAATGTACTTTAGACTTCTTGGGAATGTCAACATTGATGCCTTGAGCTAGAATCTACTTCTCTCTTTTCTCTGTCCCTACAATCTTTTCTGTTTCTTTCAACATCATGCTACTCTTCCTTTGAATTCTCACTAAAATGTTTACTACTCCAAGTCAACTACATATAACCACTGAATGGAAAGGAGGGAGGGAAGGCACAGGGTTGGCAAAGATGGTGCCCAGATTAATGATTAAAAGAAAACATGGGAAAGAGAGGGATAAGATGAAAAATATGGCATCGTGGCTATTTGTTTCTTGATCTGTTCTCCCTAAGGCATTGAGTTATATTTGTATATTTTCTTGTTGTCTTCATTACCACAAAAAAGCTGTAAAAGTTGGCTATTCACTGGAACAGGGATGAGGCTACAGAGGACCATGAATGTAAACCTTTGTTCTGCATTATACTTTGGGCCAAAGTCATATGGTTCAAAAGAGTATCACTTAAAAAACAACGAGTTTCAGAACCACTTCTGGTCTAAATCTGGAAAAAAGAGCCATGTTGCTTCTCATCTCTCCAATAAGGAAATACTTGAAACTCCTGAATCCAGATAGAGCAAACCTATATATTGTCAGATTCCTACACTAACATCATAATTCTGAAGGAACATGCATAGACTTTGGGTAACTATGAAAAAAGCATATTCTTCTTTCAGCCCTCTATTTTTCTCAATAGAAATTTTATAAAGCAAGTCAGGATTCAATTCCCCTAAAATGTGAAGAGAGAAGCAAGAATCTCAAAACCTTATGATCACCTGGGCTCTTGATTCTTAATAGGGCTATGAATCAAACAATTGCTATGAGATTAAAAAAAAAAAAACAAGGTCCATTTTTCCTTACTCCAGTAAACATATGGAAAAATTCTTCCCTTCAATTCTGTAGACTCTCATCATGTCCATCTATGTAGATAGCCATCTTTCCACCTAACCATCAGATTATAAAATGCCAAACAAAAACAACTGAAGTTCTATCTTCTAACTATGTTACAGTTCACCTATGAAAAGCTATATATTGAAGGGTTTATGGATAATATTTGGAAAGAGAGAAAGAATACTATGATTCTTGTCCAATTCTACCCCCCCTTCAAAAAAAAACTGAAAAAAGATGACAGCAAAGAAAGCTACTTGCATGACATCTCCATCATGAATAATAAAGTACATCAGGCCCCAATTTAAACTATTGGGAAAGATATTCCTTTATGAAAATCCTTCCTAAAATATGACACCCAAACTGAATACAATACTCCATAAGTAATGTAACCATTATACAGTAGAGCAAAATCATGACCTTTCTAATTGAATCCAAAGTTGCTCCTACTTTTAGGTTTTTGGATTGTCATAACGCAACATGGACTCATACTGTATGGGCCTGAAATCCATTAGAAGATCTGCTCTAATGATGAACTACTACCTGTCCATCCCTGCTCTGTCATCTTGTGAAGTTGACTATTTGAATCCAGGAGTAAAAAATTTACTGAATTTTTATCTTATTGGATTCAGTCCAACTGTCTGGCCCACTGAGATTCTCTTGGCTACTGATACTACTCTCCAGTCTGTCAGTTATCCCATCTATATGTATACCACCTGAAAATTACTATCTGGTTCAAAAAGCTATTCAAATGTTTCTCTTAAACTATGGTGTTTCTATACTCTATTAATTTCTACAGCCTACAGTCTTAGTTTCAAAGGCAATAAGATATCAAATTAAGGAATTTTACAGAGAGTATTATTTGCAATCTGAATCTGATTAAATCTAGGATTTTGAAGAAAAGAGGAGCCTCCAAGGATTTGCTTTCAACACAGAGTACACTGGACAAGCCTGATGTTCTTCTTTAGTCATTATTCTTCCAAGTCCTGATTATGTCTGGGGAACAGATAAAACTAGGTGGTAATAGGCCATTACCACCTTATGCTTTCTGATTTTCTCCAACCTAGGCCACCTGCTAATTTTCCTTTTAACAAAATGCATGCCACTATTTTGAGGGGCCAGTAGGCTGCCGCAACTTCAACGTAAAAAGGGGCTGTGATTAAAGTCAGGGCAGCATTGACTCCAGAGAACAGTCAGACTCATAAAGGGCTGCTAGGAAGTACTAAAGATATTCAAAAATCACATACCAGAATCCACTAATCCAGAAAGTCTTTTCTGTTTATAAAGAACTTCCAACCTCTCAGACGGTAGATAGAGCAAAGAAAGAAATACCAGTGATATTAAACCGGTCAATACTCCTGCATAGAAACTGTTTTCACAACAGATTATATAAGAATCTATTTTGCATTAACACTTCACACCTAAGAAGGAATACTTTCATATCCTAGTCTGTGCATACTGTTCCATCATTAATATGCAGCCTCACCAGATAGAAAAGGATGATGGGAAACCAACAACAATGCAAATACACAGGGATAAACAGGACATACTTATATCAACAATATTTAAAGTGCTGTATTTATCATACTCCAGATAGATGGTCTCCAGAGACATTCTAGTCTCCTTTGGAACTTCCTTTGCTCTCATCTCCATGATTTTTAAGGGAAAAACTTCACTAATTGGCACTAATGACAGAAAAATCCATTGCAAATCACAGAATTTTGCAAATTATCTTAGAAGCAAACAGAATTCAAAGCTAAGAAGTGGAATTGCAAATCATTTGCCCAATTTATGTTGACAGTTGCTTATATTTGGTCATGTATAAAAATGAACACTTCATAAGTACCTAGAGTATATACTTTTCTGCATAACTTATTTGTGACTAGAAGAACGTACTAGCCATAACTCCCCCTAGGATGAACTTCTTTTTCCTGGAAAGTGAAGAAATATTGCCCCTTTTGCTTTATTTTAAAATTAACCATATAGAATTTTTCAAGAATTGACACATAAGACATAATTACAGATTCTAAAAGTCTCATCATGTTGAGCAACGATAATGGTTTGATTCTGTTTCTCAAAAGCAGGGAATCTGAAAGGACCTCATCATAAGCTAGCAAAGTAGCATACAGCAGGTAAAATCGTATAATTGGTAGATAAATTGGTATGCTCAAGTCTGTGAAAGAAACAATAACTACTAAGCACCTTCTATATGTAAAGCATTGTTCTAAATGTTGAGAGACATATTAAGTACTTAAGACATGATCTCTGACCTCATAAATTCTACTTAGCAAGAAAGAAAAGGCAACTATGTAATGCCATACAATTACGGTGTAATTGCTAAAGAAAAAAAGATAAAATATGAAGAGTTAAAAAAATATAAGGCTAGATTAAAGAAAGACCATTTCTTAAGAGGTGGGAAAGTCAATAATGAAAGAATTTGGCCTGGCCCTTTTTGAAGGATGGGTGGGAACTGTGTAAGAACATTTCAAGTACAGAAAAGGTATGGCAATGGGAAAATGCTAGACGTGTATAAAACATGACAAATAGTTCAGCTCAACAGATGTAAAGCTCACATGGAAGAGAATAATGTGAAAGGAAAAAGACCAGAAAATAAGCAAAGTATTGAGGAGAGTAAAATATCACCGTACAGAATTTAGATTCTATTTTGTGTTCAAGAGGAAAAGTCCATTTTGAACAACTATAAATTAAATTGATCTGTCAGTTAGGAAAGGCAAATTGGAGTAATTTGAGACTGCAAACCAGGAGACTAGTTGAGAGAATTTTACAGTAGTCCAGGGAAGTGGAACTAGGATGGAAGCAATAAGAAATGAAATGAAGGAACAGATTCAAGAGATGCTGCTGTATAACAATAACAGCAAATATGTTGTATATGGGAATGAAAACTGAACTTAGGAATGGAAGACCCAGGATTAAATGTTGGCTCTATCACCTACTAATTGAATGATTCTGGTTGAACCTCAGTTTTTTTTCTCTGCAAAAACAGCATGTTACTAACGCTTTCAACAAATTACCTCATAGACTGTTTCTGAGGTTTAAATGATACAATTTAAATAAAATATGCTTTGAAATAATAAATCATCCTATAATTATAAGCTATTATTGTTGTAGAAGTAGGATTTGCTTCATTTCTTGTATTTATATCATCAGTGCCTAAGGATAGTGACCAGTATATAATAAGAACTTAATAAATTTTTGACAACTGGTTGTTGAATATACCTATAATTGTATTTTGTATGTATATAATATACTATTAAAGCTTACAATATGCTTTTACAAACATTGTTTAAGTCAACAATCCTGTAAGTCAGATGGACAACTATTTTCAAAGAACACAATTTTGTGTGTGTGTGTGTCTGTGTGTGTGCACGTGCATATAAAGCAGAGAAAATGTTTCTACTCCTCTACTAAAGAGAAAAAAATCATTTATTTACTTCACTTTTCCACCAGGGGGCAATCCCCCAATGAAATAAAGAAAACTCCTTCAAACACATCTGGAGAATCTACTCAGCCAACATAAAATGCTTCTTTATAACATATTGCAGACATAGCAATATTAGGAACCTGTTCTTTTCTCTCACCAAAGCATTACCAACTGACTGGATTGCATCTGGTCAACAGAAATAAAACACTTGGTTCACTAGGGTGCATCCTTTGTAAAAAAAAAAAATTCTTAGCAAAAAAAGAAATGTAATTTCTGAATTTTACCTATGTAGAATTAAGCACAGAGAACTGCATTGTCACCCACAAATATTGTTCATGTTCTCTGATAGCAGTTTAGATGACCCTTTCAGACCCAAAATTTGGAAGCTGGTAATAATTCAGAGGTATAATGTATTCTTGAATCTCATGGAATTCTAATGTCTGATTAGCTCTGGTCCAGAAATTCTTAATTTGAGGTCCATGAACTGTGGGATTTAAAAAAAATTTGATAATTCTTTCAATATAACTGATTTCTTTTATAATTCTAAGCATTTTATTTTATGAATTTAAAAAAATAATTCTGAGCTTTTGCTATTTTGCTGAAGTAGTGACATTAAGAACAGGACAAAAAATTAAGAACCTAAATTCTAGTTCATTTTACAGATGGGAAAATGTGTTGAAAATTTGTAATTAGTACTGAAAAACTGTGTGGATAAGAAATAGGTCGATGACACTGAGGAAATCAGTGTCATCAAGACTCAACATTCATACATCTACCTTATTGTATATTCTTTCCCTTATCCAACAGATGTCTTCCTGAAAAAAATTACATAAAAATCAATGTCTTAAAACTGTCATACTTGGGGAACTTTTCTACTTCAAGTGATCCAAATCAGAACAGAATCACAAAATTTCAAAGTTGGGATAGACCTCCAAAACTATGAGTACAAGTCATCCCTGAACAAGAACTCCCTTTATAATCTACCTAACAAGTTTCTTCCATCCTATCCTTGCTTGAAAGAGTCTAATGAATGGGAACTCTCCACTTTGTGAGGTAGTCCATTTACCCATTGGAGCTTTAGAATTTTTTCTCCATAAATTTAACCCAAGTCTGCCTCTCTGAAACTTCCACATCTTGTTCCAAGTCTACCGAGTAGAACAAATCTCATCCTTCTTCCTTATGACAGCTCTTCAGCTCCAAATGAAGACAGCTATTATGTCATCCTTAAATCTTTTCTTCTCCAGGCTAAACATCCTCATCCTACTGTGAATCCTTTTGTGAAGCAAAGAATTCTTTCTCAAAGATTGTAGTTTCATTTCTGTTTTGTCTGACTCTTCACAACCACATTTGGGGTTTTCTTGGCAAAGATACTGGAGTGCTTTGCCATTTCTTTCTTCAGCTCATTTTATGGCTGAGGAAACTAAGGCCAACAGGGTTGAGTGGCTTGCCCAGTGTCACATAGCTAATAAGTATCTAAGGCCATGTTTGAACTCAGATCCTCCTTACTCTAGTCTAGTAGTTCTAACCATTGTGCAACCTTGCCACATCTAACAATTCTTTATCCCAGTGTTAATGCTTGCTTTTTCTCTCTTGAAATGACTTTCAGATTTTCCCATATGCATTTGCTCTAATAGTATAGAGAAATTTTATTATATTAATAAAAACTTAACTATTTATGTCTTTATGAAGGCAATGGACTAAGCAATCCCTGGCTTCCAAAAGTTTTTCATGTGAAACTGAATTTAATGATAGAAGTATAAAGACTATACATTAAACTAAAAATTACATTAAATAAGTGAAGAACAAAAAAAAACTTTGACCATTGTGATGTCAAATACTGACAGTACATTGAACCCAATCCCATATGTCTCCGCTACTGATGACACTGAAAACGCTTCTTGTACATGCCGGTCTCAAATAACTTGCAGAGGGTACCTACCTACCACAGGTCAAAGTCAGACGAAGGCATTGCCTATATTGTCTCCTTCCCACCTCTATGCCTTTGTTTGTCCTGTTCCATATCCTTGTAATGACCTTTCCATCTATCCAAACTTGTTGTAATCTTACTCAAATCCTTCAAAACATAAATCAGATGATACTAGGAATACTTCCCTGATTTTTCCCAATTGGAAGCTTTATTTCATTTATTTAAACTTAAATTCAAGTCAAATCATTTTAACAATTATTCATTAAAATATTAATAGACATCCAAGTATGTCTATGTGTTAGAGAGAAAAATGAAATAAAACACAGTCCTTGCCCATAAGAATCTGGTACTTCTTGTAGATATTTGGGATGTTTCACTTTATATAAATTATATGTGCATGTGTAATCTCCTACTAGTAGGCTATAAGTTCTATAAGGTCAAGGACCATAACCTTTTGATCCTTATATTTCCCCTATGCTAAACACAGTTCTGGGAGATGTGTAAATGTTTAATTGAATTAACTGTTGAATTGATGGTGTGATAATCACAGAATCCCTCATTCAAAGAAAAAAATTGTTCTCTCAAATGAAGTTGAAGTAGATCTGCAACAGTTTCTAAGGTATCCATCTCACTTCATGACTTCAGGGAAGTCATCTCATTGCTCTCAGTTTTCATTTCCACTCCACAACAGTAAATCAACAATCTGTGTGACCTGGTATAAAATTAGACTCTGCTTCAGAAGACTTAGTTCTAATACTTTGGAGCAACATTTCCATGGACCTTTATTGCTTGACTTCTCTAAACTTCAGTTCTTTCATCTATAAAACTGCCTAATGTGAGGCTGTACCTCAGAAGTCATTTTATAAAGGACTTTATAAATGGGAGTTGTTACCCACATACCAGGAACTGGAGTAGGAACTCTCAGAGACTCTCTCATAGACACAACAATGTTGTACATTCTTTAAGCTCTGGGGCTATTTACAGCTTCTGAGATGCTTTCTTTTCTGTGCAAAGAGTTTGGGAGGTTCAGAACCGAACAAGTCAGTTCTCTAAGGAGGTCGTGGTGCAAGCCACAGAGACAAGCTTCAAATGATTATTGCTGTGTTTACTCATATCAAAAGGATAAGTCTAACATAAGCAGCTAATTGTGGGGCTACATAATGTGGGTATATTAACTGAGCCCTTGTTTTGAAAAATCTGTCCCTAACAATTCCTACTGACAGAGTAGCAGTTGCTTCATATGGCTCTAAGGGATTTTAACTGTTCTGAACTGCTTTTTAAAAGCCACTTTCATAATTCATCACTTCTGTACAATCCAACTCTAACCCAAAATGATTGTATAACTAAGAATGGACAAGAATGTGGACATATTCATGTGCACAGGCAAAGAATTAATTTGTGTTTTATTTGTCCTTTTTGCAGACTATAAGAATGTGGCCAAACAGTTATTAGTCTTAAAGTAATACTGCTCTTAACCAAACTCCCAGAATCTAGAATTAGACTGAATGCTCCATGAGAACAGGAATCATTTCTTATCTGTGCTTTGTACCTCCTTGGAAACTAGTCAAGTCCTTTGCACAAAACAGTAACTTTGTTTATTGCGTCAAAGTTAATGAAAACAGCAAGAAATAGAATAAACTGATAACCCTAAGGAAAATCATCAGTCTACTATGTTTTGAAATAATTTAAAATAAAAATTTAAGTTGATTTATTTCTTTCTGGCACATATAGTTACTCAAATACAATTAATAAAGTATGGCCTAGACTGTAACTTAGGTGAAACTCCTTGAATGACAAGTGGTTTATGATAAGCACATGAGTTGTTTGTGTATATATATATATATATGCCTCTAAAGTATTCACAAAGTTGGTTTCTGTAAAGGATTTCAACATTCCCTCTATAATCTTGTTTATACTAGTAAATTGCTTAGCAAACTCCCTTTCTGCAGATAAGGCAAAGCTGAACTTTAGTAACCCCTGTTCAAATGAGTAGAAATTCTGAATTAGAGGGGCTTGAAATAAGGTTTTACTGTTTAATTTTGGTAATGAAAATGAATGGCTTCTTATTTTCAAAAAAGCAGGGAGAAATCTTCTCCTTTTATTATGCTCTATTACTCCTCATCAAGTATGCTTTCGATTATGCATATGGAGAAAACATTAAAGAAAGAACATTGAAGAAAACTTGCAAAATCGAGAACTTGAGCACTCTAGAAGGGTAATGGAAGCATAAACTGATTAAAGTAATAATGAAAGTTTCTGAAATACCAAGACCTGATTTTTAATAAGGAAGCTGAAATACCATAATAATTTTCATTAAATTTTCGGTAACAGCAGACATTTCATTACAGGCTATAAAAGCCAATGTGTTGAGCTATGCACTAAACTTACAACCTGCTGATAACGGACCCCTCATAAAAGCAGTTTATTGTCCCAGAAATGTTCTAATAAACATAATCATATTCTACAAATCAAAGAACTTTAGCATGTTATCTTATGTAAGCATCAATGCTGAAACTCATCCCAGAAGAGTAATAATAGTGCTTCGAGTTAAGAAGAATTAAAAAGAAAAAAAAAAAGAAAAAAACCCAAACCTGGGTATTGTTCTTTTGTAACCTTGCCTTGAAGGACTACAGCAGTTAAGTGAGTGAAATGGATAGAGTGACTGTGTTGGAGTCAGAAAGAATGGAGTTTAAATATGGTCTCAGTACTTACTAGCTGGGCAAACCTGGTCAAGTCACTTGGCATCATCTGTAAAAATTATATAATGACAGGATCTGCCTGATTTTAAGACATTTAGCACATTTCCTGGCACATAGTAAGCACTTATAAATGCTTAAATCCAACATAATTTTGCAAAGGAAGAAGGTCAACAAGACCAAAATGAATCCTTAGATACCAGTTTCAGTTGCACGGATATGACCTCCTTCCTTCCTCCCCATCCTCATCCCTTTAAATTCCATCTTGTTGGACTCAGAGGCTCCATAATGGCTTAATTTGCCAACTTTTAAATTATTTTGATAAATTATGCGATATTATACAGCTATTATAACTAGGTCCATAGGAAACATTACCAGATCAATATCATCACCTCCCATTAAATGGCAGTTTGGTGCATTGGTAATTTTCCTTTCTTTACATTTTAAATCCTAAAATATCCATGATATTTTTTATGATGTCCTCTAAAACCACTGTAGGCTTGGAGTTTTACTGAGTCCATGGGGGAGGGAAGGAGGAGAAGCATGAAAGGAGTTACTTCATAGTACTGCCATAAAAACTCTGATAATATAATGGCCTACACTAAAAAGGTGCAAATAGTTGGAAGCTCTGAGGAGCAGAGTTTCCCAATCTAGAGGTGCAAAGTCCTCTTTCTATTTCCACGAGCATGTGCAGAATGGGCTTCTCCAGCATCACCGGGCTGACAGACATAACTCTGGGGTAGGATCAGGCAGGATATCCATCTGTCGGCCCAGCAGCTGTATCAGGCTCGTATGTTTGCTTCTGTTCCACTGATCTAATTTTTGCCAAAATGTCCAGCCGGCTTCCTTGGCAATCCCCTCTCCACTAGTATGTTGAGGCCATTAACTGAGGGAAAGTGGGTTGGCCAAGGTTACCAAGAAAAACAACAGTGCTGGAATGCTCATCCATTGCATTTAGGTCACCGGGGTCACCGAGTCCCCTCTGAAGCCCACCTCACACAGAACACTGACTTTATGCCACTCTGAGTTATACAATGGTGATAAATTCATTCTGAAACAGAATTTTCCAACCATTAAAATAGGGAACTATTAGTAGAGATCCAAACTTTGCTTGGTTGATCTCCAAAGAAGCAGAAGTCATCAGATTCCTCTCCCTTCATTTTACTGGAATTACTAATTTGGAGAGGAACACAAGGTCATCATAATCCCTTCTCAGATCTGCTCTTTTTTAGTAAATAAGAAGTTTATTGTTAGAACCACTCTCACTCCCCTACTCCAACCAGCTTATCTAAAGACTTCATGAAATAAAAAAGAATTTCTCCCACAAAAAGTTTAGGGTCTCTTGTTCTAGAATGTTATACCAGACTAGAGCTGTTGTCATTAATCATTTCAGTCATGTCTGACTCTCAGTGATGCCATTTGTGGTTTTCTTAACAAAAATACTGGGGTGATTTGCCATTTCTTTCTATAGCTCATTTTACAGATGAGAAAACTGAGGCAAACAGGGCTAAAAGACTTGACCAAAGTCACACAGCTAATAAATGTCTGATGAATTTGAACTCCAGTCTTTCCAATTTCAAGACTAGAATTCTATTCTCTGCACCACCCAGCTGTCCTTGCCTTCAACTGTAGCATGAGGTAAGTATATTCAAATGTGTTCAAAGCAACGATTTATTTTTGTTGACTACTCAAAGGATATGAACAGACAATTTTCAGATGACAAAATTAAAGTCATTTGTAGTTATATGAAAAAATGCTCTAAATCACTTTTGATTAGAGAAGTGCAAATTAAAACAACTCACACCTTTCAGATTGGCTAAGATGACAGGAAAAGATAATGACACAAGTTGGAGGGGATTGGGAAAACTGGGACACTTGTGTATTGTTGGTGGAACTGTGAAAGGATCCTACCTTTCTGGTGAGCAATTGGGAACTATGTCCTAAGGGCTATAAAACTATGCATACCCTTTGGTCCACCAGTGCCACTATAGGGTCTGTATCTCAATCATAAAGAAAGGAAAAGGATGCACATGTGAAGAATGTTTGTAGCAGCTTTTTATGGTAACAAAGAATTGGAAAATAAGTACATGTCCATCAACTGGGGAATGATTGAATAAGCTGAATAATGGAATGCTATTTTTCTATTAAAAAATTATGATTAAGCTGATTTTAGAAAGGCCTGGAAAGTTTACATAAACTGATGCTAAATGGAGCAAGCAGAACCAGCAATACATTGTACATAATAACAGCAAGAATGTGTAATGACCAACTATGAAAGACTTGGTTCTTTTCTCCGTGCTTCAGTGATCCAAAGCAATCCAAATAGACTTTGGACAGAAAATGTCATCTGCATCCAGAAAAAAAGTAAGGATACTAAATATAACTCAACACATGCTATGTTGACTTCTTTTTTCTGTTTTTTTCCTCTCCCATGATTTTTCCCTTTTGCTCTTATTTTTCTCTCCCAACATGATTCATAAAGCAAGGTGCATTAAAAATATTTTTAAAAAACTGAATAAAAAATAAAAATTAAAAAAATATTTGTTCTGATTATACTTGTTTTTAGTAGGGTTATCACTAGCTAATGATAGACATGCAAAAAGAAAAATAAATAAAATATCACGCAAAACACTAAGAAATCCCTACCTCTAAAAAATAGGAGAAACAGAGTAATTTTGTTACCACCTTGTTGAACTGAATATACACCTAAAAAAAGTGTATAATAGAATTTTATGGTTTTACATAAAATGTAATTTTTCTTGTTTTTTGTTGTATATTGAAATGTACTTTTTTAGTTCAAAATTTTTTTTGCTAAGTTCTTTTCTTTGTAGATACTAAGGAAGTAGTGACAGACAGCCCCTTCATGAAAATGATCCACATTCCTACAGAGCAACCTAACAGCTTTGCAAACCAGGGGCATACTGACTTTGGAG
>JAJPUD010017467.1:10910-31226 GCA_023553655.1 Myrmecobius fasciatus
GAGAGAGAGAGAGAGAGAGAGAGAGAGAGAGAGAGAGAGAGAGAGAGGGAGAGAGAGAGAGAAGGGAGACAGACAGGAAAATTTACACAGTTAGAGAAAGTAGAGACAGAGACAGAGAGATGGAGAGAAAAAGAGATAGAGAAACAGAGGGAGAGACAGAGAGAGACCAAAAATATGGAAATTAGAGGGAGTAGGATAGAAATCCAAAGTAAGGGGGCAGGATATAGATGGCAAAACAGCAAAGGAGACTGAGGATGAGTAGATAGGTGGGAGGAGAATGAATAAATAATATTGTCACAAAATCCTAGTGAACTTTATCTACTACTACAGATAAGTCAAGAAGGATGAGGAACAAGAAAAGGCCATCAGATTCAACAATTAAGAATTTGTTAACAACTTCAGGGTCAGATTAGTGATGAGGTCAGAAGTAATTAGAAAGGATTAAGACAGTGAGAGGGGAAAAAATGAAGACAATGAGAGTAGACAGCTTTTTCTAGGAATGTGGCTGAAAAGGTCACAGGAGATATAGGGTGACAATTTGAAAAGATACATGAAGGGTCTAATAAAGGCTTTTTTAAAGATAGAAGGCAACTTGGATATGTTTGAAGGACCTAGTGGATAGGGAATGATTGAAAGATGAGGTGTGGAGGGAGTGATTGAGGTTGGAAACTGCTTAAGACATAAAAAGCACATGAAATTAAGCACACATATAGAGGTGTTATTCTTGGAAAGTAAGGGCACATTAGTGTCAGAGACTGAGGGGTAGGGTAAGGAAAATGGGGCATAATATCAATAGACTGTGAAATTAAGAAGAGGGAATAAGAGGGAATTAAGAATGAATGAACTCATTTTTTCCCCAGTAAAATTAAAAATCAGGGTTTAAGTTGAGAGAGAAGGTGAAGGAGGTAGAAGAGGAGAGAAAAGAATGAAGGAGATATTTTCTTTTGGAAATGAGATGGGGAATCAATTAAGGAGAAATAAAAGGATTGCCTTGTTTCGGTGAGGGCCCAAATGAAATTGAACAAAGTGAATTTCCAATACTCAGTCAGCAGGGGTATATCCTTCCCTTAGTCCTATTCCAAGTAAATTTTGCTTGCCTGTTTTTTTCAATACACAGGGGAAAATATGGGAGTAATCGAAGACTAATGTAAGTGACAAGGGATGAACAAGACAAATGGATGAAAGATTTGAAAGCAGAACACAATTATTGAGTTATTGACTAGATATAGAACTGATAATGGAAAAGGAGGAAAGTAAAGTAAAAGAATGTTCTGAGAAAGTACCAGAGACAAAGTGTTCAGTCGAGATTATAGCAAAGAATAATTTTAGGAGGGGTAAGGCATCTGGAGAGATAGAAGGGGAGGAATTATGGTCAGATTGAGGCATGTCAGATTCCTCATTAAGAAAGTGGAATATGGGGCAGCTAGGTGGCACAGTGGATAGAGCACCAGTCCTGAAGTCAGGAAGACCTGAGATCAAATTTGGCCTCAGACACTTAACATTCCCTAGCTGTGTGACCCTGGGCAAGTCACTTAAATTTAATTGCCTCAGCAAAAAGAAAAAAAAGAATAATAAAAAAAGAAAGAAAGTGGAATACTTGTACATAGTGATAATGCTTGTGTTGGTTTTGTTGGAATGATATAGTAGATAATCAAATTTAAGGAGATGAAGAAATTGGGGGGATTTTTGTTTTTCTTATTTCCTGGAAGCTATGTATCTCAATACATCCTGAAATCACATTAAACATTCTATCTATAATATTGTCCTTCTTTCTTACATTTTTCAATCCTTTGAAAAACTAAGCTTTTTTATAAAAAGTAACTTCTTTTCTTTTTCTATCTTGCACTTGTGTAGTTCATTTCTGAAACCAAGTGAAAAATCTTACATTTCTCTCTATTTAATATTTCATCCTAGTTTAGTGGTTATTAAAAGATATGGTACTTTAGCCCTTATTCAACACAAAATGAATTATTTAGCACTTTACTAATTTATCCAATATTCATGGCCAGGCCAGATAACTTAGAGTCTACCATTATTTTATTTTTAAACTTATAGAGTTTATTTTTCTATATCAAGAAAATTAATCATAGAATTAACAAATTTCCACTCAAGTTAGCATTAATATGAATATATCTTCCAAAGTGGCAGACCAAGATATATAGCCTGAAAGTTCCTAGAATCATAATGTCCCCAGATCATATATCTAGCATCCAGCCTAGTTTTCATATCTATCCTGAAGGGAAGCAACCATCATATTCTATCATTTTTCCTACCAACACCATCAACTGCCTTAAGTTGTGCAGAGCTCCTAAACCAGCAGTCCTGCTTCCAGCTTGGAAGTCTTCATTTAAAGGAGCAAGCCAATGGACAATGGATTCACCATACCCAGTAACAATACTGCTGTTACCAATAGCCAACAAGCTTCCACCAATAAGTCAAAAAATCTTAACCGAAATAAGGCATCCTCATGCAGAAGGAGGATATGGCATGCACCATCACTTTGACTTCTACTTTTCCTCAGATCCTGGTCAGAATCAAGAGAACCCTAGAATTGCTTCCCCCCTCCTCCTACCCTCTCTCCCCCCTCCCAACTCCTACTTCCACCTCAGCCTCCACAACTACCACTTTGGGGAATAATTCTTGTAAATATATGCTCTTTCAATTGTTTCTGCAGATATTACAGCCCCTGACTCATCAGCAGCCATAATAACAAAAGAAATAGTAAATTCTTGCCACCCAAATCCTTGACACAGTCAAATGTTTCAACCTCAGATAAAGATTTTTTAAATTAAGTTAAATGATATTAAAGAAGATACATCATCACCTGCTTTCCTGGCATAATATAGTGATACTGGCCTTTTTTATTTGAATTTGCAGCTGAAATACATACATAGCTTCTCTCCTCTATAAAACATGAGCTCCTGGGCAGCAGGGACTGTCGTGTTTTTTTATTTGGATATCCATTAATTAGTGGTCAGAAAGAGTAATACAAAAGTACTTTCAACTTCTCTCTTAACATGTTAAAAATAGATTTTTATTTTCCCCCTCCCTTTCAAATATTTTAATTTCAGTTGAGAAGAATAACAGAAAATTCAGAATGATCTCTGTTTCTTTTCTCTTTCTCACCCCCAATATCCAAATTTTCACTTTGGTTTTATCAGTTCTATCTTCTTAACATATACTCTCTCCATTCTCATACCCAACACCAGTTCAGGCCCTCTCGCTTCCTTCTCTCACTTATTAAAATCATCTCTTCACAAATCCACCAAAATGAACTTCAGAACATGTCTCATCCAAGTCACAACCCTTCAGTGTCTCTAAAATAAAATAAAAATTCCTAAAATTGGCATTTATTGTAAAATTCTTCATAGTCTGTTTCCAGCCTACCTTTCCAGTTTTAGACATTATTCCTCTTCATGCTCTTTACAATGCAGCCAAATTGACCCAGTTGCTAATTTCTGCTAGAATCTTCCTTCTTGTCTTTGTATTTAAGATTCTTTAACTTCTGTTGAAGTTCAGGATTGCCTTCTGCTATATCAAGTCTTTTCTGATTCATCTAGGTTTTTGTGCTCTCTCTCTTCCTAATTGAATTATTTTGTTCTCGTCTAATTATTTGCATGTTGTAAACCCCAGGAGAGTATAGACTCCTTGAAGACAGGAGCTGTTCATTTTTTTTTTGTATTGCTAACATCTGAAATTGTGTCTTGTATGTTTTATAGAAACTTTATAAATATTTGTCAAATCAAATTGAATTTTAACGCTTTCAATGGATTGTGAAAATAGATGATAAGTTCCCAATTTTGATGGCTTTTTATGGGGATGGAGGAATTTTGAGCTGTAATTTCAGTAATATAGAGACTTTTTGCAGTGTCACTTAAGACATAAAGGCTTGAGAACTGCCTAGATATAATAGAAGTTCAAATGGTCTGAACATGGTCACTCTTCTAGTATACATCAGAGGTGAGTTCAAATCTAGATCTTTCTGAATCCAAAGCCATACCTCTATTCAATGCAAAATACTACCTCATATTGATGATAATTATTATAATAATGGCAATAATGATGATCATGATAATCCCCAGTTAACCCAAATGTCCAGCTTCTTTGAATTTTTCTTTGAAATATAACATATGTAATTCACATTTTCTCTGTTACTTTAAGTTGCCAAAAAAACCCAAAACCAAAACCAAAAAAAACCTTGGGGTAAGAAGCCAAAATAGGAGTCAATACTAATTGTAATTCTCATCTAGAAACATATTATAATCCAAAGGAAGTGAAAGTTTTTAGCACTTTTTCAATTGAGGCAAGAACTGACCAATATTGCTTCTGGATTTATTGTCCTGTACTAGGGCTTTTCTGTGGACTTCTTAAGAAGATAAAATAAAAAATAAGCCCAGTGCAGATAAGACCACTTGTCTTCTTATTTTTTTTAGACAATGTCAATCTGAAACGTAAACTGAATCTGAAATGATTTTTTTTCTATTTATAAGGTTCTGGTGTCCATCTCTTATTGTTCAGGTTGGAACATACTGTTTTCAATTACATCAGATGGATTTGGTAAATTTCTGAGTAGCTTCATAGATGTGGCTTTTAACTTTCCATATCAATCATTCCAAATTGAAGATTGTATAATACTGCAGCTTGCATGATGCCCCAAGGTTTTATCTTAATTTCATATGAAGAAAAAACAAGGGATAATTTGATATCTAAGATTATTGTTATTAGTTTTTGTGAACAGGTTAGGACTGGTGCTGTGTCTGCATGAATCCAAAGCATCAAATGAAGTGGAAATTTGGAAGTGTGATGTATAGGCAGACAACAGCTCAGTCAGGTCCAAACTCCACCTGAATAGGTTGTCAATATAGATCAAATTTTCAAGATAGTTTTTTGGGTGTGCTAAGAAGAAGCAGAGACATGTTGGGGGGATTTCTTTTACTAAGCTGTTAATTTCAGAGTTCCAAATGTATTCATGGAATAAGAGAATTTAGATTCTTTATGTTGAAAGGATCTAAAAGATCATCAATATCATACCTGACAAGTGGTCACCAACCAAACACTTAATCATCTATTTTAGAAAGTTGTGGAAGAGGTAATGTCAAGTTCACTGACTTATAGTTTTTAGGATCTTTCTTTCCCCTTTTGAAAAATGGAATATTTACTCACCTCTACTTTTGTTGTGACCTATGGTTTCTTAAAAATCATTTACTGATCTTTCATTAGATTCAACAATCTAATCCAACAATTATGTATTAAATGTTTCCTATGTGTAACACTCTGAGGGATATAAAGACCAAACTGCCAACCTAGTCATTCACTCACACAAAACACAAAAATAAAAGCAGTCCCAGTATGCAAGATTACACTTTAATATGAGCATACAAGAGACAAATAGATAAAACTATACGTGATCAGGTGTGGAGGAAAAGAATTATAACAACTAGAGATATTTTGAAAGACTTCTTGTAGAAGATAATAGATGGAATGGTCATTGAATGAATCTCCAGATTCCAAAAGGTGGAGATAAGGAGGGATTTCAATCCAGTGATGGTGTATAGCCTGTGAAGTTAGTTAGTCAGTTGATAGCGGTTGGGCATTTATTAAGCATCTACTATATTTCATGAACTACAGTGACCAGCAAATAGTTCTGTTTGGATAGAACATATAGTATATGAAAGAAAATATGAATATATGAGGATACAGCAGATTAGGAAGGGCAGAATAAATAAAAACCTTTCACAATCTAAAATTCTTTCAGTACTTTTAGATGTGACAAATCTTGGCCAAGAATATCAGACTCTTTTTTAAAATAAAACTGAATCCTTTCTTTGTTCTTTGTACTCATTTTGGGTTGCAATTCATTCTTACCTATTTTTCTTTTATTATATTAAGTGTAAGGTCATTCTTCTTTATAAAGAAAACAGAGACAAAATTACAAATAAACTATTACTTTCTTGGTATCATTCATTAATTATTCCCAATGTTTCTGGTAGACCCTTCTTACTGTTATTCTTTTACCCAACATTAATAAATGCTATTTTTATTGTGCATTTTTTTTCATTTTAATAGTATTTTTTCCAATTACATATAAATATAGTTTTCAACATTCTTTCACTTTTTTTTCCTTGCTGAGGCAATTCAGGTTAAGTGACTTGCTCAGAGTCACACATCTAGGAAATATTGAGTGTCTGAGGTCAAATTTGAACTCAGATCTTCCTGATTTCAGGGCTGGTGCTCTATCTACTGCGCCACCTAGCTGCCCCCTTTAACATTATTTTTTATAATATTTTGAATTCTAATTTTTTCCCTCCTTTTCTTTTCCCTACCCCAAGACAGCAAACAATTTGATATAGGTTATACATGTATAATAATATTAAACATATTCCTATATTAGCCATTTTGGGAAAGAAACATCAGAACAAAAGAGGAAAAGCCAGAGAAAAAAAACAAAACAAAAGAAAGAAGTGAAAATAGTATAGTTATATCCACATTCAATCTACATAGTTCTTTCTTTGGATGTAGATAGCATTTTCCATCCCAAATCTGTTGGGATTGTCTTGGATCACTGTATTGCTGGGAAGAGCTAAGTCTATCATAGCTGATCATCATACAATCTTGCTGTTACTATGTATAATGTGCTTCTGCTTATGCTCACTTCAGTCAGCATCAGTTCATGTATGTTTTTCCCATATTTTCTGAAATCAGCTTGCTCATCATTTCTTATAGAACAATAATATTCCATAACATTGACATGTTTACTCAGCTATCCCCCAATTGATGTATACCCTTTCAATTTCCACTTCCTTATCAATACAAAAAAAGAGCTGCTACAAACATTTTTTCACATGTTTATTCCTTCCCTCTTTTATGATCATACAGATCTAGTAATGGCACTGCTCTATCAAAGGTTATGTGCAGTATGATAGCCCTTTGCACACAATTCTAAATAGTTCTCCAGAATGGCTAGAGCAGTTCACAACTCTACCAATGGTGTATTGCATTTTTCAAAACCATGGCTCATTTTGTGGCTTTGAACTTTCTTGAACTAAGAGAAAACACATGTAAAATATTTATCTTCCATTATATGTTCTAGTTCTTATATTTTGTACATGCTATTTGTAAAGCTGTCCATTCCTTTAGACATTTCTTCCTCTGTGTGATATTTTTCAATTGTGTAATCAGAATTTCCTTCTTAAGAAACTCCCATCCACTTCATAATCATGAACCAGAGGCATATACAATTTTTTCCTTTTAAGTTTTGACATTTTTATCTAGAGAACATATCAGATTTTGTCCAGCATCTATCTCTTTATCTATCATGGAAATTTAGATGACAGAGTTGTTCTTTATTAGTCCATACTGTATCTTGATTGACAGTTCTCCTCTTTATTTTCTCTATTCCCAAAAATCTACAATATATAGAGGGATATTATAATGTTTGGAGAAGTAGAATTTCTCTGAACATTATAATATCCCTCTATGTATTATAGTTACTACAAACATTTTATTGGAAAAGAGAGCACTTGAGGACAATTTTGAAAAAAAATAGTAAGGGTGTCCTATTTTGGGTAGGTTAGACAGGAGCTAGGGGAATTTAAGAAGGATGATGTAGTAGAAAGTGCATCAGATTTGGAGTTAATAAATAGAGCTAAAATTTGCAGAATACTTTAAAATTTGCTAAATAGTCTATATATCATTTTATTGCAATTAGTACTAAAGATTAAATTTTAAGTGACATGCTTGTGGTTGTTGGTAAATTTCAGAGGTAGCATTTGAACTTAGGTGTCTCCTAAAGCCAAGTCCAGTGCTCCCATCATTAATCATCAGGAAAACTGGGTTCTCATTATGACTTTGTTTAAAGTTCACTATTACTTTGGGGAAAATATTCTATGATTTCCCATGAGTTTATGAAGGGCATATAACATTTCATTCAAAATCCTTTTCTTGGTTTGATTCTCCAAAATAGGTGATGCATAGTTACTTCTATTAACTCTATATTACCCAATCCTGAACATATGTCTTCCACTCAATTCTATATGTTTGAATACTATTTAGCCAGAAACACAGCATTACTCTATTATTTTTGTACTAATAGGATCTCAAAGTTGGGATGGATCTGAGGGTATTTATTCCAACAACAACTGGACAAAACTCCTCCTGTGTATTCAAGAAATAGTCATCCAGCTTTCTTCTGAAAACCCCTCATTAATACCCAAGAAAGCCTCTTCAATTTTTGGATATTTTTACTCTTTAGGAAATGCTTCATTAGATTAAATCTAAATATATATGGACCATTCAAATAGCAGGAAAATTAAAATTTGAGTTCCTAAGGGTATTTTATAAAGTGTATTTTCCTATGTGAAATAAATTTGGATAGCAGGAGAGAAAGGAACATTTGTGTTTTTATTCATTAACTGATTCATTCATTGCACAAGCTTAAGTGACTATTTTGGGTTCCCTTGTTTCAATCATTTTCAACTCTTTAAGACTCCATTTGACATTTTCTTGGCAAAGGTACTGGAGAGAGGTTTGTAGTTTCCTTCTCTGGCTCACTTTTACAGATAAACTAAACCAAAAAGGGTTAAGTGACTTGCACAGAGTCACAGAATTACTAAGTGCCTAAGGCCAGATTTGAAGTCAGGAAAATCAGTCTTCTTAACTTTAGGGTCAGCTCTTTATTCACTGCTCCACTCAACTCCCTAGCTAGCTTGTATGAGATAATATATACTATGATTTGGGTTTATAGAAGGAAAATTTAAGTCCTTAATCTAAAGAAATCTGAGTTTTTAATAAAGCTAATGATTCTAAAAGAAGAAATTAAAGATAGTCTATTCCAGGCAAGCAAGCTGAGATGGGTAGGAAGGGGATCTTTGCAGAGGCATGGATTCAGGAAGTAGACCATCATGTTACAGGAATAGTAGGCTAGTTTCACCAAACCTTAGAGTGTGTAAATGCAGTAAGATAAGCCTAGAAATTTAGGTTGACACAGATTATGAAAGTCTTTAAATCCCAATTGAATTTTATCCTAAAGGTAATAGGGAACCCATGAAGTTTTGGGGGCAGAAGGGTAACTCTATAAGATGTCATCGAATTTTCATTTTCTAAGTTAAGTGGGTGAAGGTTTGCAGAGAGGATTGTCTAAAAACATGGAAACTAATTAGAAAGCTATTGCAATAGTCCAGGGGTAAGGTAATGAAGGTCTACATTAGAGTGGTGACCATGTGAAAGAAAATGAAGGTTCAGATATGAGGGATGTTTCTGAATCAACAAATCTTGACAACTGATCAATAAAAGAATGTTTTCAAAATTGTATTTAAATCCATAAAGCAGAGTATTTAACAACTTACAAATATTTTTTTGATTATCCAAAAACAGTTGTCACTTAGCAACTTTAAAGAACAAGAGGATTTGAGCATTATCTTTCAGGAAAGAAGATGGACATTCAATGATATAGGTGAATTTCACCTATTTCTAATGAAAAGACCATAACTAAACAAAAAATTTGACCTCCAAACACAGAACTCAAGATAAACAGAAAAAGGTAAAAAGGAAAAAATACTCTTGAGAACTATATTTTCTATTATAGATATACTTAGAGAATGAAGGTATAAGTTGATTTTATTATGATAATATGAAAAAAAAATTAGAGGTAGAAAAGGGATCACACTGGAAAAAGGAAAAAGGAGGTAAAATAAGGGAAATTACATCACATAAAGAGGCAAAGAAAACTTATTATAATTGAGGGAAAGAAGAGAGGGGGATGAGCATTGTGTTGATCTTAATCTCATCAGATTTGGCTCTGAGAGAATAATAGAAGTATTTGGTATCACAAAGAAACTTGTCTCACCTTATAAGGAAGTAGGAGGGAAAGGGGGAAAAGAAAGGGAAAGACTAATAGAAGGGAAAAACAGAAGAATTAGGGGAAGGGTGTAAAAAAGTAGTTGGGTCTCTAAAGGGGAAGAACTGTTTGAGGGAGGTGGTCATCAAAAGCAAAATACTGAGGAGGGGTGAAGGGGGATAGGAAAGAGAAAAGAATAACCTAGGGTAAATAAGATGGCAGGAAATACAGAATTAGTTATTTTAACTGTGAATGTTAATGGGATGGACTCTCCTATAAAGCAGAACTGGATTAAAAGCCAGAATTCAACAATATGTTGTTTACAAGAAAAACATTTAAAGGATAATGATACATATAGAGTGAACGTTAAAGGGCTAGAACAAAATCTATTATGCTTCAGGTGAACAAAAAAAAAAAAACAGGGGTAGCAATCCTGATCTCAGATCAAGTAAAATCAAAGATAGATCTAATTAAAAGAGACAAGGAAGGAAACTATATCTTACTAAAGAGTACCATAGATAATGAAGCAATATCAATACTAAACATATATGTACCAAGTGGTATAGCATGGAAATTCCTAGAGGAAAAGTCCAGAGAAATGCAAGAAGAAATGCAAAACTATACTAGTGGAGAATCTCAACCTTGCTCTCTCAGAACTAGATAAATCAAACCACAAAATAAATAAGAAAGAAATTAAGGAGGTAAACAAAATGTTAGAAAAGTTAGGTATGATAGATGTTTGGAGAAAATTAAATGGAGAGAGTAGGGAGTTTACTTTTTTCTCTGTGGTTCATGGAACTTATACAAAAATTGACCATGTTTTAGAACATAAAAACCTCAAAATCAAATGCAGAAAGGTAGAAATAGTAAATGCATTTTTTTTCAGATCATAATGCAATAAAAATAACATGCAACATTAGGTCAGGATAAAATAGACCAAAAAGCAATTGGAAACTAAATAATCTCATCCTAAAAAACAAATGGATGAAAAAGCAAATTAACAGACACAATTACAAATTTCATCAAAAATAATGACAAAATTGAGACAATATCAAAATTTGTGGAATGCAGCCAAAGCAGTAATAAGGGTAAACTTTATATCACTAGATATAAAATAGAGAAAGAGAAAAATCAATGAATTGGGCTTGCAACTAAAAAAACAAAAACAAAAACAAAAAACTAGAAAAA
Organism: Myrmecobius fasciatus; assembly: GCA_023553655.1. Taxonomy (NCBI): domain Eukaryota; kingdom Metazoa; phylum Chordata; class Mammalia; order Dasyuromorphia; family Myrmecobiidae; genus Myrmecobius; species Myrmecobius fasciatus. The sequence goes on from JAJPUD010017467.1 coordinate 21,934, forward strand.
GAACAAATTAAACCCCCCCAATCAAATACCAAACTTGAAATCCTAAACATAAAAGGAGAGATTTATAAAATTGAAAGTAAAAAAAATATTGAATTAATAAAAAAAAACCTAAAAGTTGGTTTTGTGAAAACAACAACAAAATAGATAAACCTCTTGTTAATTTGATTAGGAAAAAGGAAAGAGGAAAATCACATTGTTAGTCTCAAAAATGAAAAGGGAGAACTTTCCACCAAGAAGAAGAGATCAGAACAATAATTAGGAGTTACTTTGCCCAACTTTATACCAATAAATTTGATAACCTAAGTAAAATGGAGGAATAGCTACAAAAATATAGATTGTCTAGATGAACAGAAAAGGAAATAAATTACTTAAATAGTTCCATTTTAGAAAAAGTATAAAATATTTGGGAATGTATCTGCCAAGGAAAAGTCAGGAAACTCTATAAGCAAAAGTACAAAACACTTTCCACACAAATAAAGTCAGATCTATTCAATTGGAAAAATATCAAGTGCTCTTTGATAGGTTGAGCAAATATTATAAAGATGATAATACTACCTAAAGTAATCTATTTATTTAATTCTATACTAATCACACTTGCAAGAAATTATTTTACTAACCTAGAAAAAATAACAACAAAATTTATATGGAAAAACAAAAGGTCAAGAATTTCAAGGGAATTGATGAAGAAAAAAAAAACCCAGCAAATGCAGGTGGCCTAGCTATACCAGATCTAAAACTATATTATAAAGCAGCAGTCAAAAAAAAAAAAAAACATTTGATACTGGATAAGAAACAGAATAGTTGATCAGTGGAATAGGTTAGGTTCAAAGGACAAAATAGTCAATGACTATAGTAAATTAGTGTTTGGCAAACCCAAAGACCCCAGCTTTTGGGATAAGAACTCACTATTTGACAAAAACTGCTGGGAAAATTAGAATCTAGTATGGAAGAAATTAGGCATTGACCCACACCTAACACAGTATACTAAGATAAGGTCAAAATGGATTCATGATCTAGACATAAATAATGATATTATAAACAAATTAGAACAATGTAGGATGGTTTACCTCTCAGACCTGTGGAGGAGGGGATAATTTGTGACCAAAGAAGAACTAAAAATCATTATTAATCACAAAATAGATAATTTTGACTATATCAAGTTAAACATTTTTTGTATGAACAAAACAAATTCAGACAAGATTAGAAGGGAAGCAATAAACTGGGAAAACATTTTTACATTCAAAGGTCCTGAAAAAGGCTTTGTTTCTAAAATATATAGAGAATTGACTCAAATTTATAAGAATTCAAGTCATTCTTCAATTGATAAATGGTCAAAGGATATGAGCAGAAAATTTTCAGATGAAGAAATTGAAACTATTTCTAGTCATGTGCTCCAAATCACTACTGATCAAAGAAATGCAGATTAATACAACTCTGAGACACCACTATATACCTGTCAGATTGGCTAAGATGACAGAAAGTGATAATGATGAATGTTGGAGGGATGTGGGAAAACTGGGACACTGATACATTGTTGGTGGAACTGTGAATGAATCCAACCACTCTGGAGAACACTCTAGAACTATGCTCAAAAAGTGATCAAATTGTGCATACCCTTTGACCCAGCAGTGTTTCTATTGGGCCTATATCCCAAAGAGATCTTAAAGGAGGGAAAGGGACCCACATGTGCAAGAATGTTTGTGGCAGCCCTTTTTGTAGTGGCAAGAAAGTGGAAACTGAATGGATGCCCATCAATTGGAGAGTGGCTGAATACATTATGGTATATGAATGCTATGGAATATTATTACTCTATAAGAAATGACCAGCAGGATGATTTCAGAGAGGCCTGGAGAGACTTGTATGAACTGATGCTAAGTGAAATGAGCGGAACCAGGAAATCATTATACACAATAACAAGACTGATGATCTATTCTGATGGACATGGCTCTCTTCAAAAATGATGTGATTCAAACCAGTTCAGTGATGAAGATAGTCATATACATCCAGAGAGAGGCCTGTGGGAACTGAATGTGGACCACAACATAACATTTTCATGCTTTCTGTGAATGTTTGCTTGCATTTTATTTTCTTCTTAGGTTGTTGTTTTTTTTTTTCTCTCTCTCTTTCTAGATCAAATTTTTCTTATGCAGCAAGATAACTGTATAGATATGTATAGACATATGGAATTTATCATATATTTTAACATGTTTAACATGTATTAGATTACTTGCCATCTAGGGGAGAGGGTGAGGGGAAGGAGGGAAAAAATTTGGAACAGAAAATTTTGCAAAGGTCAATGTAGAAAAATCACTTGTGTTCTGTAAATAGAAAGTTTTAATAAAAAAAAGAAAAAAAGAATAAGAAGATTAAAAAAAGAAATTTAATATTTTTCTTTTCTTCCTCTTTTAGAACTGAGCCTTCACCAGTCATTTAACCTGCCCCCTATGCACACACACACACACATACACACAAACACAAACACACAAAAATGATGTGCAGGTGTAATCCATTGAAAAGATATGTTGCTCCTTCAGCCCCATTTCAAGAAGATACCCTTGATGGAATGATATCATTCCAAATGAGGTAAGATCCTGTCTTTGAAAACAACAACAATATTAACTTAATATTCCAAAGACTACCCTTCTGAGGCTCTGTAAGGTCACATGCCTAACCATCTAATTATATACAATTTGCATGTTAATATGGCTCTTTAGGATCCATTATAGCCCATGGTGGAAGATTTAAAATGTTGGCATGCATATCTGCCTCCTAAGTATAATGTACCATCATACTTAAGTACTCAAGGGGCTACTTGTAGTCATCCTACATTTCAGGAATGTTTCCATATGGTAAAAGTTTATATTGCCACATTTAAAGGCTTTTTATCATATGATGGTTTTGTGGGTTTTTTATTTTTAATTTTAAACCACTGTGATTCCATTGGTATTAGGAGGTTCTTGTGTAGAAGGGAAAGAAATGGAATAAATATTTATAAAACATAATAGGCACTAAGTGCTTTATAAATATCTTATTTGATCATCACAAAAACCGCAGGATATAGGTGCTGTTATTGTCTTTATTTTACAGTTGAGACAATTGAAGCAAACAGAGCTTAAGTTATCATCTAGGATCACACAGCTAGTAAATTATCTGAGGAAATGTTAGGACTCAAGTCTTCTTGACTTTGGGCCCTGAAATCTATCCATTGTCTCACCCAGCTGCCTTAGCATAAGAATTTCTATCTTTACAGATTTGTCTACAAGCTTTAATGTTTGAGAACTGCCTGAGGGAAAGGGAGAGATTTAGTAACCTTCCTAGGGCCATAGATCCTGTATGTGTCAGAGGTTGTCTCTCCGGCTCTGTCTCTGTATCTGTTTCTTCTCTCTCTCTCTCTCTCTCTCTCTTTCTTTCTCTCTCTCTCTCTCTCTCTCTCTCTCTCTCTCTCTCTCTCTCTCTCTGTCTCTCTCTGTCTCTCTCTGTCTCTCTCTCTTTCTCTCCCTCCTTACCTTCCTTCTTCCCTTTCTCTCTCTTTCTCTCTCTCTTGTCTCTGTCTTTCCCTCTTTTTCTCATAATAGCTTGTACTTATGTAGAAATTTAAGATTTGTAAGTGATTCTTTTATAAACAACTCTTTGAATTGAGGATTACAAGTATTTTTATAGCTCCAATATACAGGTTAGGAAGTTGAGACCCAAAATGGTTATGATTTTTCTAAAGTCATACAATTGGCAAATGTTGGGAGAAAGATTCAGCCCAGGTGCTTCTTGATGCCACACCAAATCTTCTTTCCTAATGACATGCTTTCCCTCTAAATGATTTCAGGATTACATATTTCTTTGAATTAACCATTCTCTTTAACAATTTTGCCCCAAATCCTGTATAAGTTAAGTTACGGATTGGCCCATTTATCTACCATACCGATCTCTATGGATTTCATTGAAGAAGTCCTCCAAAGTCTCTTTTCTTTATCTTTCTTCTAGGAATATCTTAAACTATAAAGACACCTTAAGAGTACAGAATCTCTTGGTTTGGGACCTTAATGAGGGCCTCAGCAAACCAGAAGTATTCTGGCTGAGGGTCTTAGGATTGAACAACACAATATGTAGTGACCCTATGTCTCACTTATAGCTTAGCAACTATTAAAAATCTGATAAAGCAAGTAGGAACACAAAGATATTAGCTGGATAAGAGCCCAGAGAATGATTAATCAACAATGTTTATAAAAGCCTTTTATAAGCTAAGCTAAATATTAAGCAAGAATATTTAGGAAATACCAAAATAAGTAAATAAATAAATGAAGTAGTCCTGCCTGCAAGGGACTTTCAGTCTAATTGAGAAAATAAGACTAGCCAAAAATGACATCAAATACTAGCAAACAGTATGCAACAATCTTTGGCAAGGTAGTGGTTGTCCATGAAGACTGTGAGATCTGTAGTTGTTTCTGGCTTGAAAAGAGAGGAAACTAATTCAAGATTACCTTTGACTCAGGTGAGAGAATAGGGTGAGGACTTTCACTTATACCACAGGGCAAAGGAGATAGAGGGTGATTGCCCTTGAACAGCAGCAGGGCAATAATGATAGCCAATGTCCAATTTGGGGAAGTTTCTTTCTTTAAGCCCATGAGGAGAAGCCTCTAAATTCTACATAGACAATCTAGGTTGTGTGATTGTGTGTCTGTGTTTGTTTGGGAGGGACTTGTTCTAGTAGTAGGAGGGCTGAGAGGAAACCAGACACAAGAAATAGGTGATCTTTGTCTCAGAGACCCGACCTCTGCCATACCTCTGCTTAATTGGGCTTAAAAAAGAGTATATTAAGCTAAGTGAGGTGAGGAGAACCAAGACAACATTGTACACAACAAGAAGATTATGTGATGGTCAACTAATGGACATGGCTCTTTTCAACAATGAGATGATTCAGGTCATTTCCAATAGATTTGGGAGGGAAAGAATCATCTTCATCTGGTGAGAGGATTGTGGGAACAGAATGTGGAATACAACATTGTATTTTCACCATTTTTGTTGTTTGCCTGGATTTTTTTTCTTTTTCCCATTTTTTTTTCTTTTTTGATCTGACTTTTTTGTGTAGCATGATAAATGTAGAAATATGCACAATAGAAATGCCCATGTTTGACATATATTCCATTACTTGCTGTCTAGGGGAAGGGTTGAAAAGAAGAAAGGGAGAAAAATTTGGAATACAAGGTTTTGCAAGGATGTATGTTGAAAACTATCTTTGCATATATTTTTCAAATACAAAGCTATTATTTTAAAATGTGAATGTTTAAAAAGTTCTATTAAAGGCATTTGCTGGATTTAATATTGTTTCATATAAATATAAATTTGGCTCAAATTTATGTGTACTTTTGTTTGTATCCATGCTGCTCCATATTTGCATCTATGTGGTTGGGAGAGAGGAGATGTTCTCTCCTCAGTGATTTCTTTTTTGACATGAAACCATATCTGTGCTTCTGACTCACAAAACTTTGCCACCAAGCCAGCTTTTTATGTTGTTGTTGTTTTGCATTAGAATATAATCTCTTTGATAGTAGGGGTTGTCTTTCTTTTTGTTTCCCATTACTTAGCACAGAACCTGTTAAGCAGTTTATAATTAATAAATGTTCATTGCAGGCCTACTTAAAATAGAAAAGGTTTAACAACTGATTGGATATGAGGAGTAAAGAGGATTGCCAAGTCAAATGTGACACCATAATTTTAAACCTGGATTGTTATATTGATTTTATAGAAGTGAGAAAAGGATTATTGATGGACGTTTTCTCAGAAAGATTGCCTTTTGTATTATTTTCCATTCCTTTGGTGACTTTTCCTTTCTGAAAAAGCTTTATTAGGAGGATATTGATTAAGATCACATTTGGAAAGATGTACAACACATATCCAATGATGTTAGGGACTCATTTTTTCAAAAACTTGTCTTTTTACCACACATTCTGGCAAGGCAGTACTTATCGAGCAATTGATTGATCTGGCAATCAGACATAAAACATCATAACATGAGAGGAATAATAACATTTAATGAACTACCTCATATTCTCCTAGAAAAGAGGGATCGATGTATATATGATGACAATATAATTAGATAGATTTAGAAGTACTTGAATGATTGAACTCCAAGGGTAGTTGCTAATGGCTAAATTTATTGGCATTTCCAGTGAAGTGTCCCAGAGATATCTGTTTGGCTCTTTACTTTTTAGCATTACAGTTTGGATAAAAGCATAAGTATAATGCTCATCATATTTACAGATGATACCAAGCTGATCCTGAACTAAAATATACAATGGAGAAACATGAGTAATTAAAAAGGGGGGAAATGGCTAAATTCCTACTCTTTGGATTATTGAAGTGCTTTGTAGAAATTAAAGCATGGATGTGTTGTTCAACACTAATGATGATATTATATGAACTTTCTCAACACTGTTCAATTCCCATGTTGGGTTGAAGATTAAGAATGGTTCTCAGCTTTTCAAAACAGTTTCTGCTCTATCATAAGAAAATTTGCTCTCTATCAGAAGAGATATAGAAATCCAAGAGAATGCAGATCCCAAAGTCTTTTGTTCACAGTTTCTTTTATTCCAGACTGCACAAGAGTAGTTAGAAGTCACCAAAAGGCAACATTTCAGATTTAAACTTTAATCATGATTTAGAGTCCTTGTAAGAGGTAAAATGTAAATTGTCTCTTAGCCCTGAAGGTATAAATATGCCAATAAATTCTCTTCCCCAAGGAGCTCATTTTCTCTGTAAGTGGTACTGTTGCTCAGTGTTTCACAACACTCCAGCTAATTTATACTTATGTAAAATATCTGAACCATAATGCAAATCTTTGAGCCAGTGGAAATTAAATTGTCTAAACATGATTTTTCTCTTCCTTATTGCTGAACTCCCACTCTGGATTTTCAATACTAATTAAATCAATTAATTGTAAATATTTTCCAATAGTAATATACTTTACTAAACCATACTTATTACATTATGTGAACTATTTTTGGAGTTTTCAAAAGTCAAGTTATATTTTATTTATAGACACACATTCGTTTCACTTTATTGTACTTTTAATTAGTTACCAGTTTTTATGCTAAACATACTTAATCTATCTATATCTTGATCTGCTGTTGTTTATTTTCTTCTGTAATCCCAGTGTATTTCAATTTCAAAAATTTAGGAGTTTCTGGCAGATAGCTAAGGAGGACCTACATACCTTTAAAAGGTATAGATGATATCGCACCACTAGGGAAAACCATCATCTTCTAGGCTGAATAGAAAGGGGAATATGGCCAATTTCTCCTCTGTTGGTGTTTAAAGAGGGGAGATTTTATCATTGAGGTCTGGCTTTCTCATTGATTTATTTAACAAATGTTTCTTGTCATTCAGTGCCAAGAACTGGAACAGATATTGGGAATAGATGGAAAGACACAAATTAAATAAATCCCTATTCTCCAGAAGCTTATGTTATTGTGAAGGAAGAGAATATCAGGAAAGGCTTCCAGTGGGAAGAAATATGTTGACCTGTTTTGGAAAGAAACTAAGGATTCTACAATTCAGAGTTAAGTTGAAAGTTGAGGCCCAAGAAGGTTAGAAGCCATATTGTGCAGAGCTTTAAAAACCAAATAGATAAGTTTAGATATTTTCCTATAGACAAAGACTGAGTCATGAATATTCTTGAGAAAAGTAGTGATGAGGTCAGAAATATATTTTAACAATATTAATTCTTAATAGAAAGAAAGATCTAATCAATTGAAAAAATACCAATTGCTCATGGATAAGCTGATAATACAAATGACAATTCTTCCTAAATTGATTTATTTGTTCAGTTCCATACCAATCAAACTGCCAAAAAATTATTTTGAGGATCTTGAAAAAATAATAAGAAAATTCACCAAATGGAAGAAAAGGTCAGGAATATCAAGGGAATTCATGGGGAAAAAAATACAAATGATAGTGGCTTAGCAGTACCAGATCTAAAACTATATTATAAAGCAGCAATCATCAAGACCAGTGAAATAGATTACATATACAGGACATAATAATCAATGACTATAGAAATCTAGTTTTTGATAGACCTCCCAGACTCTAAATTCTGAGATAAGAACTTACTATTTCACAAAAAGTGCTGGGGAAACTGGAAAATATTATGTCAGAAACTCAGCATAGACCTACATTTCACATCCCATACCAAAATAAAATCAAAATGGGTACATGATTTGGGCATGAAGAGTAATACCATAAACAAATTAGGAAAGCAAGAAATAATTTACCTATCAGATCTTTGGAGAAGGGAGGAATTTATGCACAAAGAAGAACTAGAGAGCATTATGAAATGCAAAATGGACAATTTTGATTACATTAAATTAAAAAGGTTTTGCACAAACAAAACCAATGGAAGCAAGATTAAAAGCGAAGTACAAAGCTGGGAAAAAATTTTACAGTCAGCATTTCTGATAAAGGTCTCATTTCTAAAATATATAAAGAACCGGACTTCCGGGGGTGGAGCCAAGATGGTGGAGATCAGACAGGAGTCTCTGTAACCTCCTCTAACCTTCCCTCAAACCAACAACATATGAAGCCTCTGGACTGTTTTTGAAGCGAAAAAATCCACAATATCTGGAGGACAACACGATTCTAGAAGAAGATACTCTGGAAGAACGTCAAAACAGGTCTGTCTTAATTGGGCAGGGGGGTGATCTGCTGAACCCAGACTGCAGCACAGGGAGACCAGGGCAGGGAGCTGGAACAGGATTCAGAACAGGAGTGGGAGCGTTGTGCTTTTCACACACCTGGGAGTCTTCTGTGGGCCTCTTGGGCCAATCTGTCCTGATTGAGGGCAGGTGGTTTGGAGGGTCTGCCTTTTGTGGGGGGTAGATTGTGAACCACTGAACCCCTGATGAGCATGGGACCTAGCTGCCATTAGACAGCACCCTAGGGTGATTAATGAGTGGGACTGATCAGCACCTGAAAAAATTCAATCAGCAGAACTGCCCAGTACTTGAAATAATTCAATCAGCAGAACTGCCCCAGGGGAACTAAAGCAGAACTGCCCAGCACCTGACATAATTCAATCAGCAGAACTGCCTAGTACCTGAAATAACTGAATCAGCAGAACTTCCCCAGGGCAAATTAAAGCAGCTGTCCCACCTTTGCCTTAAACAGACCTCATACCTTTAAAAAAAATGAATAAAAAAACAAAAAGAGCTCTCACCATAGACAACTTTTATGGAAAGAGGGTAGAACAGACCTCAAATCCTGAGGCCCCTAAAGGTAAAGCAACTCCAGAAAAAGCCCCAAAT
>JAJPUD010017468.1:0-30640 GCA_023553655.1 Myrmecobius fasciatus
CAAAACTCACTATTGGACAAAAACTGCTGGGAAAATTGGAAACTAGTATGGAAGAAAGTAGGCATTGACCCACACCTAACACCATATCCCAAGATAAGGCCAAAATGGATTCATGATATAGACATGAAGAATGATATTATAAACAAATTAGAACAATGTAGCATGGTTTAACTCTCAGACCTGTGGAGAGGGAAGGAATTTGTGACCAAAGAAGATCTAGAGATCATCATTAACCACAAAATAGATAAGTTTGACTCTATCAAGTTAAAAAGTTTTTGTACAAACAAAATGAATGCAGACAAGATTAGAAGGGTAGCAGTAAACTGGGAAAATATTTTTACATTCAAAGGTTCTGATAAAGGCCTCATTTCTAAAATATATAGAGAATTGACTCAAATATATCAGAATTCATGCCATTCTCCAATTGATGAATGGTCAAAAGATATGAACAGACAATTTTCAGATGAAGAAATTGAAACTATTTCTAGTCACATGAAAAGGTGCTCCAAATCACTATTGACCAGAGACATGCAAATTCAGATCACTCTGAGATACTACTACACACTTGTCAGATGACAGGAAAAGGTAATGACAAATGTGGGAGGGGGTGTGAGAAAACTGGGACACTGATACACTGTTGGTGGAACTGTGAATGGATGCAACCATTGTGGAGAGCAATCTGGAATTATGCTCAAAAAGTTATAAAACTGTGCATACCCTTTGACCCAGCAGTGTTTCTACTGGGCCTATTTCCCAAAGAGATCTTAAAGGAGGCAAAGGGACGCACATAGGCAAAAATGTTTGTGGCAGCCCTTTTTGTAGTGGCAAGAAACTGGAAATTGAAAGGATGCCCATCAATTGGAGAATGGCTTTAGAAATTATGTTATATGAATGTCATAGAATATTATTGTTCGGTAAGAAATGGCCAGCAGGATGATTTCAGAGAGGCCTGGAGAGACTTGCATGAACTGATGCTGAGTGAAATCAGCAGAACCAGGAGAACATTATACACAGCAAGAAGAGTATACGATGATCAATTCTGATGGACATGGTTCTCTTCAACTATGATGTAATTCAAAGCAGTTCCTATTGTTCAGCGAGGAAGATAGTCCTAAACATCCAGAGAGAGGCCTGAGGGAAGTCAATGTCAACCACAACACAGCATTTTAATGCTTTCTGTGAATATTTCCATGCATTTATATTTCTTCTTAGGTTGTTTTTTTTTTCTTCTCTCTTTCTAGATCTGATGTTACTTGTGCAGTAAGATAACTGTAGAGATAGGTATACATAAATTGGATTTGTCATATAATTTATCATATTTAGCATGTATTAGATTACCTGTCATATAGGGGTGGGGGTGGGGGGACGGAGGGGCAAAGCTTGGAACAAAAAAAAAGATTTTTGCAAAGGTCAATGTAGAAAAATCACCCATATGTTTTGTAAATAAAAAGATTTTAATTAAGAAAAAAAAAATAAAAAGAAAAAAATATGTGGGCCAAAAAATAATAAAATAAAATAGAAAAAAAAAAAGAAATGCTAGCTTTGGCAATAAGACAAGAAAAAGAGATTAAGGAATTAGAGTAGGTCATAAGAAACCAAATTATCACTCTTTGCAGATGATATGATGGTATACTTAGAGAACCCTAAAGAATCAACTAAAAAACTATTAGAATCAATCCACAACTTTAGCAAAGTTACAGGATACAGAATAAATCCACATCAGCATTTTTATACATCACCAACAAAATGCAACAGCAAGAGATATAAAGACAAATTTCATTCAAAATAACTTTCAATAGTATAAAATATTTGGGAATATATCTGCCAAGGGAAATCAAGGATGTATATGAGCAAAACTACAAAACACTCTCCACACAAATAAAGTCAGATCTAAACAATTGGAAAAATATCAAGTTCTCTTGGATAGGTTGAACAAATATAATATATATGGCAATACCCCTAAACTAATCTATTTGTTTGGTGCTGTACCAATCAAACCCCCCAAAAATTATTTCACTGACCTAGAAAAAATAAAATTCTTCTGTAAAAAGAAAAGGTCAAGAATTCCAGGGGAATTAATGGAAAAAATGCAAATGAGGGCGGCCTAGCTGTACCAGATCTAAAACTATATTATAAACCCGTAGTTATCAAAACCATTTGGTACTGGGTAAGATATAAGAGTAGTGGATCAATGGAATAGGTTAGGTACACAGGACAAAATACTCAATGACAACAGCAATCTAGTGTTTGATAAGCCCAAACACCCCAGTTTTTGGAATCAAAACTCACTATTGAACAAAAACTGCTGGGAAAATTGGAAACTAGTATGGAAGAAACTAGGCATTGACCCACACCTAACACCATATACCAAGATAAGGTCAAAATGGATTTGTGATATAGATATAAAGAATGATATTATAAACAAATTAGAGCAATGTAGCATGGTTTAACTCTCAGACCTGTGGAGGGGGAAGGAATTTGTGACCAAAGAAGATCTAGAGATCATCATTAATCACAAAATAGATAAGTTTGACTCTATCAAGTTAAAAAGTGTTTGTACAAACAAAATGAATGCAGACAAGATTAGAAGGGTAGCAATAAACTGGGAAAATATTTTTACATTCAAAGGTTCTGATAAAGGCCTCATTTCTAAAATATATAGAGAATTGACTCAAATATATATGAATTCAAGCCATTTTCCAGTTGATGAATGGTCAAAAGATATGAACAGACAATTTTCAGATGAAGAAAATAAAACTATTTCTAGTCACATGAAAAGGTGCTCCAAATCACTATTGATCAGAGAAATGCAAATTCAGACAACTCTGAGATACAACTACACACTTGTCAGATGACAAGAAAAGGTAATGACAAATGTTGGAGGGGGTGTGAGAAAACTGGGACACTGATACATTGTTGGTGGAACTGTGAATGGATAAAACCATTGTGGAGAGCAATCGGGAACTATGCTCAAAAAGTTATCAAACTGTGCATACCCTTTGACCCAGCAGTGTTTCTACTGGGCCTATTTCCCAAAGAGATCTTAAAGGAGGGAAAGGGACGCACATGTGCAAAAATGTTTGTGGCAGCCCTTTTTGTAGTGGCAAGAAACTGGAAATTGAAAGGATGCCCATCAATTGGAGAATGGCTGAAGAAATTATGTTATATGAATGTCATAGAATATTATTGTTCGGTAAGAAACGACCAGCCGGATGATTTCAGAGAGGCCTGGAGAGACTTGCATGAACTGATGCTGAGTGAAATCAGCAGAAACAGGAGAATATTATACACAGCAACAAAACTATACCATGATCAATTCTGATGGACATTGTTCTCTTCAACTATGATGTAATTCAAAGCAGTTCCTATTGTTCAGCTAGGAAGATAGTCCTAAATATCCAGAGAGAGGCCTGGGGGAACTCAGTGTCAACCACAACAAAGTATTTTAATGCTTTCTGTGAATATTTCCATGCATTTGTTTTCCTTCTTAGGTTGTTTTTTTTTTCTTCTCTCTTTCTAGATCTGATGTTTCTTGTGCAGTAAGATAACTGTAGAGATAGGTATACATAAATTGGATTTGTCATGTCATTTATCATATTTAGCATGCATTAGATTACCTGTCATCTCGGGATGGGGGGTTTAGAGAAGGAGTGGAAATCTTGGAACAAAAAAAAAATTTTGCAAAGGTCAATGTAGAAAAATCACATATGTTTTATAAATAAAAAGTTTTAATAAAAAAAAGTTGGTGTTCAGTCATGTGAAGAATTCACTATGGCCATTCTCTGGCAGGGTCTGGATCTTGCCCCTGCCCTCTGCTCCCTCATTGTGTGACCTTGGCAAATCAGGCTGAGTCTGGATTCACGGAACAACAATATTGGTGCCAGCCGTGTCTAATCTGACTACAGGGATATTAATAGCAGCCAAATCCCAGGGCACCTAGGCCCGAGAATAGGAATGTACAAGGAGCCCCAGGCTCTCTAACCCTGCTGCCATCCCCACTGGGGAAGGGACCCAAACGGAAACTACCTCAAGTCTAGGCTCTGTCCAGAACCACAGATGGATTCGGAGAGCATGATGGCAGGTTGGTGGGATGGGGGGCGTGGGCTGTGGTAGAAAAGGGGGGCTGGCACCTCCATTTAATGGTTCAAGGTGAGGTGATGGCTTCCCCTTTGACATAGTGCCTGGTCCAAGTGGACACCTAAGTAATGCTTGCTTGAGAGCCATGTGGCATCTCGGGCCTCAGTTTCCTGAAATGTCAGAGGAGAGGGTCGGTCCCCAATTAGCCCACGATAATGCCATGGGATTCATTTCTATGGGCTCTGCCATCCCTCCATCAGCCAAGCAGACCTGTCCAAGCCTCTAGCCTCCGCTCCACTCTGGGGGCTCCCCTAGTCTCCAAAGAGAGACTGTACACATGGAACCGAGAATGATACCAGGCGGAGCACAATCAAGGTGGAGGCTGTGCAGGCAGAAGCACAGGAGGGGGGCAGGGGGAAAGGGGGGAAAGTCACAGAATGCCGTGGCCCAGAGTGGGAGGTGAGGCTCTGGGAACCTGAACCTGACTTAAGAATCCCTCTACAGAAAGGGACCCCCATGTGCAAAAATGTTGATGGCAAGGAACTAGAAACTGAGGGATGGATGCCCATCAATTGGAGAGTGGCTGAACTATGCTATATGAATGTCATGGAATATTATTGTTCTGTGAGAAACGACCAGCAGGATGATGTCAGAGCGGCCTGGAGAGACTTATGGGAACTGATGCTGAGTGAAACGAGTAGAACCAGGAGATCACTGTACATGGCAACAACAAGACTATGTGATGACCAATTCTGATGGACATGGCTATTTTCAGCAACGAGGTGATTCAGACCAGTTCCAATGATCTTGTGATGAAGACAGTCATCTACTCCCAGAGAGACCTGTGGGTCAGAATGTGAATCACCACAGAGCATTTTCAGGCTTTTTGTTGTTGTTTGCTTGTATTTTGTTTTCTTTCTCCTTTTTTTTTCTTTTTGAATTTTTCCTTTGTTGCAAGATGATTGTATGCAAATAGCATATCTTTTTTACCATGTTTAACATCTATTGGATTACTTGTGGTAGGGAAACACAAGGTTTTGCAAGGTCAGGGGTGAAAAATTATCCTTGCAGATTTTGAAAATAAAAAGCTTCAATAAAAATGTTTTAAAAAGCATCCCTCTACAACATGCCCAAGGAGTGATACCCCAGCCTCTGTTCAAGTATCCCCACTGAAGGGAGGACTCACCACCCACCAGCAGGCCCAGTCCACTTTGGGGAGGCTCCAGTGGTTTTCCGGATATTGACCCTGGAAGGCTCTCTGAAGCTGAGCCTGTTCTGTCCCTCCTCACCCCCGCCAGGACCAAGCAGATCCAAGCTAATCCCTCCTCCACACCACAGCGTTTCACATCCATGAAGACCGTTAATATCCTGTCTTCTCCAAGCCCCATCTTGAGCCCCTTCCCCATTGAGACCCCTCCCCATCTCGAGCCCCCTCTCCATTTCCAGACCCCTCCCCATCTCCAATGCCCTCCTGGGGACTTTCTGCAGACAATGATGCCCAATCCAGACTACGATGCCCACGAGTGATCCCAGGTCTCCAGAGGTGGCCAGGGCAGTGGATTAGCTTCTTCCTGGCAGAATGTTCCCTGGAGGGCACCAGCCAAAGGGGGGGGGGCTGCCACGTTTCCCCCCTCCCAACTCCCGCCATCCCCATTTCTCGGCGAGACCACACACATAGCGAACATGAAATGCATTTTTCAGATTGTCGTTGGACAGCAGAAGTCTGGGCTGGGCCCCGAAGGCCCGCTAGGATTTGTCCCGGGGAGGGGTGGGGACGGGTCATGCCGGGCAAAGGAGGGCCCTTCTTATTCATCCCCCTCAAATAGTCTGGGACCCTCCCGGGATGTGACCAGGTCCCTTTTTCTGGACTTGAGTCACCGCCGGATCGAGTGTTCCCCACGGGCAGGGCCGGTGACCGGGCGCAGAGTGACAAGGCTTTCTATGAATGAGGCCCTCTCCCTGGCCTCCCCTCCTCCACCCCGATGCTTGGGCCCCCAGCCCAGCTCAGACACCCATGATTGATTCAGACGGATGGAAGAGCAACTTCCACAATCCCTAAAAATAGCCCACCAGCTTCACGCTCCCAACTTAGCCCGGCCCGAGCAGATAAAAGCAGCTGTCGGGCGCCGCAGACCGTAGAGACCCAGGAGCCGGGCACAGACAGGAGCAGACAAAGGCCACAGCCCCTCCGGCCGGCTTTCCCGAGGACCCAGGGACCCCTAGAACGCCCCAGCATCTCTCCGGAAACCCCCGCCCTTGTAGCCGCCGGCCCCCCCAAGTAAGTAAGCACGGGCACACCCGACCGGCTGCGTCCCCTGGGCCTGGGGTGTTCAAGCCAGTTTGGGGAGGCGGAAAAGGGTCCAGGAGGTCAGGAGGTCACTCTGGTCATTCTCCCCAAGACTCTGAGATCCCGAAGAGCCAGGAACGGGAGGCCAGGCTGGGACGGCGGGGGTGGGAGCCGGTCCGGCTCTTGTTCCACTCTGAGACTTCCTAGCTTTGGAGGTGAGGGGCCCAGGAGGTCAAAGACCGGCCTGAGGATCGGGAGACTGGACATTCAGACAGATTCCAGCCTCTCTGACTCCCATTAAGTAAGGATTTGGACAGAGCCACTGCCTCCATTTTCTGCCCTCCCAGGAAAAGAGGGGAGGCATGGAGGCCTTCCAGGGCTGCCCCCCAGCAGCGTGGGCCCCCATTTATTTTGCTTTGGAGAAGGCACAGATAGAAAGTTGCTCCATGCCTGGGGCACAATGAGCCGAACTTTGGTGCTGGTCTGGCAGGATTGAAAGAGGGTAATCCTCTGAGCTGGAGCAGGGGGGGGGGGGCACGAAGACACCGAGCAGCCTCGTTACAGAGGAGGCAAGGAGGCTTGGGAACTAGGGATTGAGTTGGGGTAATCCGGGATGGAAACCCCCAGTGGGGGCTTAGAACCAGTTCGGCAGAATGCTCCCAGAAGGCTGTTCTGTGGCTTAGCTGGGTCCCTCGAGGTGTTTGGGGACTTCCAGGGAGGAAGGGGGGCCCCGTCCCCGGTCTCCAGCCCAGGAGCATGTCTGTCCCCTGGTCCGGGAAGGGGCGAGGTCAGCCTGGGAGGACCCATCCCTGTCCGTCCCTGGCCCTGCTGAGCTCAGCTGGGAGCTTGGGAAGGGCAGGCTTCGGGGCGCCCCACAATCTGCTGAGGCAGCTTGTCCAAGAAGCCCCAGAGGGGCTTGCTGTCTGCCCCCCCTCCCCAGCGCGGCCCCTCCCCTGCCAGACACACTTCCCCAGCTGTCCAGGATGAAAGTCTTTGCATTTCTGGCCCCAAGAATAGCGCCTTTGGCATCCCCTACTCCACCCCAAAGGAGGCTGCATGGGGGAGGGGGAGCTTCCTGCCCTGCCTCCCTCCCAGGTTTGGGGTTTGGGGTCAGAAGATCGGGGGGCCAATCCTGGGCCCACGACTTCCCACTTGGTAACAATCATTCCCCCTCTTGGGGCCTCATTTTACTCCAGGGGGTGGTCAGCGGTCCCCAAGGCCCCTTTGTGCTCTGGATTTAGGGTTCCTGGGATCACTGAGAGGGCAGCCCCCCTCCCCCTGACCTCCAGCCCTTGGCTCTCAGCCCTCACAGCCTCGATTAAGCTCTCCCGGCTGTTATCGGTGCCCAGTGAGTGTGAAAGCCAGCGGGGTGGGGGCGGGGCTAGTGCCAGACAGACTTTGGGCAGGGACAGTAGCCCTGGGCACCCCTGGGACTGACTCACCAGCTCTGACCAAGGCAGATGAAGGGGCAGAGAGACATGCTGAGGGTGAGGTGGCAGGGGATGCCCCGAAGTGCGGAGGGGCTGGTGGGGAGTCCGAGCGGGGGGCACCCAAGATCCCAGGCCCGGCGCCCAAGTTCGTGTGAGTATCCCCGGGGGGCTGGACACGGGGAACCCACACTCTGAATGCCTCCTCTCTGTGGCGAGCCAGCCCCACCAAGGCAGTGAGGCTCTAGTGCTCGAATTTCCGAGAACGGCACTTGGAGAGTGGTTGGGTGGCCAAGGACTAGGAGGATGTTGACCTGGGGGCATGGCCAGGGGCCGGCCTGCCCGAGGCCTCTGAAAGGGCAGGAAGAAGGCACTGGTCACTGTCCTAATTCCAAAGGGAAGTCTGACTCCAAGTGTTCCTGAAGGGCTCGTCATCATGGAGGACTCCGAGGCCGGCCTGACGGAACCGGGCAGCCAACGAAAGGCCCAGAGACATAGTTTGTGCCTCTCACGTTACACTGGGGTCTCGAGAGGGTTTTCTGAACAAGAAAAGAAGAGTTAGAGCGCAGAAAATAGGGGGTGGCAGTGGGGGCTTTGCCCTAGAGTGTCAATATTTCAAGACCAATGAAAGTAGGAAGTGATCATCCAAGCAGCACCTTCGCAGCATTCTGGGTTCTCTGCCTCCCCCCTCCTCACCCCCCAAAGGGCAGTGCCCCACCACCTCCAGAGGGCACGTCCCAAGTCCGGGCATCTTACTCTCTGCATCTGAATTTGCCTTAGAAAGGCAAATCGACAGCGGTAGCTCTGTGAGCTGAGTGGGAACAGCCCCGACCCCTCCACCACCAGCATTCTGCTCTCTTGCCTCCCTGCTCCCCTGGTAGGGGAATGGATGCCCGGCAGATGCCAGCCCAGGGCCCAAGATCAGCAGGGCTTCCAGCCCAGGAGTCAGCTGAGCCTGAGGCACGAGGAGGGTAGGGGTGGGGAGACAGGTGGTACGGGGGGGTCCTGTTGTCTGCAGCTCTCTGCCCCCATCACTGCCTAGGACGTCTGCAAGGCGGGTTAGCCGGGCCCACTGCGGGGGACGTCCCCGACGGGAGGCCCCCGTGGGCTCGGGAGAGCTCTGTCTGAGGGGGCAGCGGGAGGGGACGGCTGTCCGAGGGCAGCGTTCCTCCCCCATGTGCCAGGGCGAGCTGGGAGCCTGGCGGCCGGCTCCTCGGCCTATATTTGGTGTCCAGGGAAGGTCTGGGGGGTGGGGTGGGAGGGGGAGGTGGCGTGCCTTTCATTCTTTCCCAGGCGGCTCTGCTTTCTGCACTTGTCACCCAGAGGAGGAGGGGGCGGGCACAGGGCCGGAGGCAGGTTCCCAGGGAGGACGGTGGGGTCAAGGCCTTTCGGAAAGGCCGCCGAGGAGGCTTCTGGGCAGCATGGGGTGCTTTCCGTGCCCATCTCTGATGAGAAGGAGCTGGGGCCCCTGCTCAGGAAAGGCGACCGAGGGTCAGAAGGCCCTATGAGAGCCGTCCTTTCCCGGTGAGGAAGCCCAGAGCCAGGGAGGGGGCCCCAAGAACCTGCTGAAGCTCCCTCAGACGCAGACACGGGGAGAACCAGGGTCAGGAGGCAGCCCGAGATCAGGGAGTTGGAGGGGAGCTGGCGAGAGCCTGAGGGAGGCAGGAGACCCTGGAGTCAGGAAAGAACGCAGAGGGCTCACCCTCCACTTATGAGTCACCCCCTTTTACCCTCCTTTTTTCTAGAGCGTCCGAGAGAGAGCCTCCCCCACGACCCCAGAGCCGGCAAGGTAGGATTTCCTGAGCGTGTGTGGCGTGGTGTGTGCTGGGGTCTCCAGGCAGAGCCTGGCCTGGCGGGCAGAGGAGGAGGAGCAGCTTCAGCTGGCGGGGCCGGGCCTGAGATGGGCGCCACCTCGCACCCCCTGCATGCCAGGCTTAACTGTGTGCTGTGCTCTCCCTCACTAACTCGGCTCCCGTGCCCCAGCCCCCACGCTCACCCCTGTCCCCTTATCTCTCTACAAGGATGGCCGAGGGCCAGCTCCACGAGGCGTCTGCACTGATCTTCCCGGCCCCCAGGCCGGGCCCGCCGCCACCCCCCGCCCAGGATGAGCCGCCCTTGCCCCCTCCCAAGGAGGCCTTCTCCAAGTTCTACCAGCAGCGGCAGGCCAACGAGCTCCGGAGGCTCTACCGCCACATCCACCCCGAGCTCCGCAAGAACCTGGAGGAAGCCGTGGCCAAGGACCTGGCCGAGGTCCTGGAGGTCGAGGAGCCCACGGAAGGGGATGTCCAGTCCATGCGCTGGATCTTTGAGAACTGGAGTCTGGACGCCATCGGCGACCACACGGCCCCTCAGAGGCTGGCAGAGAGCGAGGCGGTCCCCGGAGGGGACGTGCGGGCCACATCCAGGAAGTTTGAGGACGGCTCCTTCGGGACCTCGGACCAGGCGCCGGCCAAGCCCGAGCCCATTCAAGGGGACGTGCGGACGGTCCGGTGGCTGTTTGAGACCCAGCCGATGGACGCACTGGCCAGTCAGACGGACATACAGAAAGCCGTGCTCCGCGAGCCCCCGCCCGGCGGGGATGTCCGAGGTACCAGGACCCTGTTCGAGACCAGGCCGCTGGACAGCCTGGGCCGCCCAGCCTCTGCCCAGGAGCAAAGTCCCCTGCAGTTGCGCTCGGAGATCCAGGAGCTGAAGGGGGACGTGAAGACCACGGTAAAGCTCTTCCAGACGGAGCCCCTGTGCGCCATCCAGGACGCCCAGGGAGGCATCCACGAGGTGCAGGCCGCCTGCCGGGAAGAGATCCAGAGCACGGCGGTCAGGACAGCCCGCTGGCTCTTTGAGACCAAGCCGCTGGATGCCATCAATCGGGACCCGAGCCAAGTGCGAGTGATCAGGGGGATCTCCCTGGAGGAGGGGGCCCGGCCGGACATCAGCAACACCCGCTGGCTCTTCGAGACGCAGCCGCTGGATGCCATCCGAGAGGTGACCATCGACGAGAAGGACTTCCAGCCTTCCCCAGACCTCATCCCCCCCGGGCCTGACGTCCAACAACAGCGACTGCTGTTTGAGACCAGGGCCCTGGACACGCTGAAGGGCGAGGACGCCCCCCGGGAGGATGTGGCCGCCAAGGAGGCGGTGATCGGGGGGGACGTGCGGTCCACGCTGTGGCTGTTTGAGACGCGGGCCCTGGCCAGTCCCAGTCGGGAGGTCCAGGTGGGGCGCCTGCAGCAAGTCCCCCAGCCGGAGAGCGACAAGAGGGACCCAGAGGGCACCGGGCTCCAGCTGGAGAAGGCCCCGGGTGCCCCCAATTTGGCCCTGGGCCGGCCTCCAGCCAGGGATAGGGAAGGAAAGGGCGACGTAAAGGCTTTCAAGAAGCTGTTTGAGACTCTCCCTCTGGACAGCATCGGGCAGGAGAAGGCAGCAGGCCCGCCGGAGGAGAGGAAGCCGAAGGAGGTGATGGCTGCCGGCCAGGTGCAAGCCGGCCAGGCCTTGTTTGAAAAATGGCCACTCTACGCCATCCAGGACGGCCAAGGCGGCCTCCATGCCCTGACTTCAGTCAGCAGGGAGCAGGTGGTCGGCGGTGACGTTCAGGGCTCCAGGTGGATGTTTGAGACGCAGCCCCTGGACCGGCTGGGCCACAGTCCCGACAAGGTGGACGTCATCCGGGGGGTCACCCGCCAGGAGGTCGTGGCCGGGGACGTCAGCAGCGCCCGCTGGCTTTTTGAGACCCAGCCCCTGGAGGTCATCCACCGGCAGAAGCAGGAGAAAGAGGGCCAAGAAGGGGAGCCCCCCTCGGCAGCGCCCCCCACGAGTAACGTGCAGACCATCCGGTGGCTTTTTGAGACGCGGCCCCTCCACGCTCTGGCCCAGGACTCGCGGCCGGAGGTCACGGGCGTCGAGCCCCGGGCCGACGTCAGCTCCTGCACGTGGATGTTTGAGAGCCAGCCGCGAGAGGGGCCCGAGGGGCCCGGGGAGCAGCACCTCCGGGTCAGACAAGCCTCCCCCCCCAGCAAAGACCAAGAGATGGAGGCTCACGTCTTTGAAACGGAGCCCCCGCTTCCTGCTCCCCATCTCGGGGGGAAGGAGCCCGTCCATTACTGCAGCCGCGTGGAGATTCCCGTGGGCCGCCGGAGGGCGGAGGCCATCCAGGGCCCACTTGTGCCCGGAGGCCAGAGAGAAGAGCCGGGGCCACCGGCCGCAGCCGAGCCGGAGCTGGGAGGCTCGGTCCGCAAGTTCACGTGGCTCTTTGAGAACTGCCCCATGGACCGCCTAAAGGCAGAGGCCGGGGGCATCCAGGAGATGCCCCCGGAGAAGGGCACCCCCTCCGCCGCCGCCCCCACGGCGGGAAAGAGGTTTGTGTTTGAGACCGGCTCCCTGGGGGAGCTCCCGGCCGACGTGGACGAGACGGAGCTGCTGAGAATCGAGAAGAAAGCCCCGGGGGGAGCCCCCGGCTCCTCCCAGACCCTCCGCTTTGAGAGCCAGCCGCTGTACGTGCTGCCCGACCGCCAGGGCCGGCTGCACGAGGTCACGGCGGTGAGGAAGGAGGAGGTGCAGGAGGCCGGCTCCCGGGGCGCCCGCTGGATCTTCGAGACCAGGCCCCTGGGCCTCGGCCTGGGAGTGGGGGAAGAGATCTTTGTGATCCGAGCCGTGACCCAAGAGGACATCTGCCAGGGGGAGCGCAAAGCTGCCCGCTGGAAGTTCGAGACGGAGCCCCTGGAGCCGGCCGCAGGGGCTGCCGGGGCCGCCGGGGGGGCCGGACACGGCCCCCAGCCGGCCGGCAGGTACATGCGCACCGTGAGCCTGAGTGACGTGCAGCAGGGCAGCGTCCGCACCTCCACCTGGCTCTTTGAAAACCGGCCCCTGGACTCCCTGAAGGGGGCGGAGCCCCAGGATGCCCCCGAGGCCCCCGCCGCCCCCGAGCCGGCTCTAGCGGTGCAGAGGCAAGACAGCCGCCGAGGGGACGTGAAGCGCTGTACCTGGCTCTTTGAGACGCAGCCCCTGGACCGGCTCCAGCGGCCCGCGTCCCGGGAGGAGGCGCCGTCCCGGGAGGAGCTGCCCCAGGCCGACGTCAAGAGCACCACGTGGCTTTTTGAGAGCACCCCCCTAGACCAGCTCCGCGACCCCGCACCCCAGGAGGAGCGCCCCCGGGAGCAGGTGCCCCAGGCCGACGTGAAGGGCACCACCCGCCTGTTCGAGAGCAAGCCCCTGGACCACCCAACCCCCCAGAAGGCCGGAGGGCGCGAGGAGAGCGAGCCGCTGGCAGGGGAGACCCTGCGCCTGCTGCACGGCAGCCCCGGTGTCCTGCAGGGGGGAGGCATCCTCATCGAAGCCCACACGGCCCGCACTGTGCGCATGGCCAAGTACCAGCTGCCTGGCCCTGGCGAAGAGCCGCCTCGGGTGCAAAAGGAGGAGCTGGTCCTGGGGGAGCTTCCCAGGATTCTCCGCCGGGTGATGCAGGGCCAGGACATGGACCCTCAGGGGCTGCTGGTGCAGGAGGACGAGGCCAGCCTCATGAAGCCAGAGCCGCTGCCGCTCTCGGCCCTGACCGACGGCGGGCACAAGGTCTGGGACCTGCTGGCCTGGAGCTGGGGCCCCTCCAGAACCAGAACCGGGCTGGTGATCCAAGAGACTGAGCAGGGCCTGGTGAAGCTGCTGGTCTACTCGCTCCGGCCCCGGCCGGGGGCCCAGCCTGCCGGTGGGGCTGCCGAGAGGGGCAGCGTCCAGCTGTTAGCCAGCTGCATCGAGAAGGGGGATCTGAGTTCTCTCAAGAGCCTGCAGTGGGAGCCACCCACCGAGACTCCCTGTCCAGCCGAGGGCACGAGCCCCCCATGTCAAGCCCCCATGCCGGCATCTTCAGTGAAGAAGGTCATCCACGTGGCCTTGCCGGATGAGGGGATGGGGTGTCCCAAGAGCACTTCCGCCAATCTTCCGAGCAAGGAGGCGCCGGCAGCCCCAGCTGCCCAGGGTCGGGTGGAGCTTGGGGGGCCGCAGAAGCCCCCCATGACTGTCGGAGAGCCACAGGGCGCCCCATCCAGGGTGCCGGGCCCCGACCTCCAGGCGGCCATGCAGAACCTGCGGCAGGCCACGGCCGAGGCCCAGAGCCTCCAACACCAAATGCAGAGCAAGCACAAGCCAAAGGCCGTGCCCCCGGCGCAGGAGCCAGCCCCGCCGGGCAGCCCGGCCCCCAGGATCTCCGGGGCGCCGATGCCCAACATCCTAGTGACCTCCGGGGTCCGCAGCAAGGTTAGTGCCGGTCAGGAGGCGCCAACGCAAGGGTCGCTCAGGGGGAGGGTGGCTGTTCAGGATGGCATCTACACGGCTAAGCCGGTGAGCACCTTCATGCCCCCTGCCGGGCCCTCGCCTGCTAAGGGGGAGCTAGAAGCCAGGCCCCAGCCGGGGACTTTCCTGCCAGGGCCCCCCACCTCACCAAGGGCTGGGGGCCCGGAGGCAGGCTCGGGACTAGAGGGGGAAGGGACCAGGGGCTGCGTGCAGGCCGCCCTCCAGTCTCTGGGCAAGGCCCACATGAACGTGAGCAAAGGAGATATCAGAGCAGCCCTTATCTACCAGGACGCTGCCCGCAGGGTCTGCGGCCCCACTCCGAGCCCAGCCGCCGGCCCCGGCCCACAGGCCCTTAATGGCTTTCCTCCCCCCCCAGCTGCTGTGACCGGACCCGAGCTCCCACCCCCATCTGGCCCTGAAGACAACGCTCCTTCCTGTGCTGCGGCCCCCCAGAAGCCCTCCGCTCATCTGCGCAGTCCTGTCTGTGGCCAGAGACCCCCAGAGAGAGCAGCGGCAGAGACCCCAGACAGAGCAGCGGCAGAGACCCCAGACAGAGCAGTGGCAGAGACCCCAGACAGAGCAGGGACAGAGACCCCAGACACAGCAGCGGCAGAGACTGCAGTGCTGGTCTCCAGGAAGAAGCCCGCTCTCCCCCCGAAGCCCGCACACCTCGCTGGTCCAGCCCACAGCCTTGCCCCTAAGTCTCCAGCCCTCCCCCCCCAGCCCAGGGGGGGCTCGGTCCTTGAGCCCTCCTCGCCAAACAAGTGGAGCTCCTGATGGCCTTCTTGGAGGGAGGCACCCCCCCAGCCCGGCCACCTCCAGGACCCCCAAGAAGCAGGCGGGGGGCAGCGGTGCCCAGGCTGTGGCGACAAGGTCTCCCCACACCCCGACCACCCCTGAGGTGGGCCCTGTCCCACTGCAGGGCCCCAGAGGGCCGCCAGGGCAGGAGCCCCAAGCCGAGGCTGAGGCCGGTGAGCAGAAGCCCCGGGAGGAGGGCCCTCAGGGCCACGTCCAGGAAGCCAGAGACGTCTTTGAAAACCTGAGGAAGCAGCAGGAGCTCCGGGCCATTCTGAGCCGGGTGAAGGCCATCGAGGAGGAGGCCGTGAGCGGAGTGGACGTCAAGGCCCTCCAGAGCCTCTTCGAGGCCGTTCCCGAGTGGGTGGGGAAAAGGCCCCAGGCTCCGGAGCCCCGGGAGGCCTGGCCTGGGCAGGCCGTGCCGCCGGGCCCCAAGGGGGTGTCCTCGGTGGAGCTGGCCTTCGGGGACCTGGCCCGGGCCAGCGCCGAGGTGGCCTGCCTGAAGGAGCAGACCCTGGCCCGGCTGCTGGACATCGAGAAGGCTATCCGCAAGGCCCTCAGCTCCGTGTCCAGCCTCAAGCCGGAGGCCGACATCCCGCCCCTCTCGGGCCTCCTCCGGGAGTCGCTGAGAGAAGGGTCCGCAAGTCCAGCCCCGAGGGAAAGCAGCGCGGCCCCGGTCAGCGTCCAGTCCGGCAGCAAGGCCGGACCGGAGGGCGGCGCGCAAGCTGAGGTCAAGGGCCATGCAAAGGCCCAGGATGTCCGGAAGATGGACGGCCCAGCGTCGGTCAGGGCCCAGCCCCCGGGCCAGTCCGAGAACCGCAGAGCAGAGCTGGGCCTCCCCAGGGTGCTGCCAGCCCGCGGGAATTCTCCCTCCTCGCCGTCCTTCATCTCCATCCAGTCGGCGGCCAGGAAGCCGACGGAGCCGCCCAGCCCCGGGGACAGCCCCGACCTCTCCCGCCTGTCCCGGGACATCGTGCACGCTTTACCCCGAAGACCCCTGGAAGCGGCCGAGGAGCCCCGCGAGGCCGCGCCGGCCGATCGGGGCCACAGGGAGGCCGGGCCGGGCCCCGGTCAGGCGGAGCCAAGTCCCGGGGCCAGCCCCCTGTTCCCCAGGAGGCAGAAAAGCGTCCTGGAGCTGCAGACGGGCCCGCGGGGCTCCCAGTTATACGGAGCGACCCGAACGGTGACCGAGCAGTATGAGGAGGTGGACCCGTTTGGGAACAAGATCATCACGTCGTCCACCACGGTCACGAAGCAGGCCGACGGCCCGGCCGGCGGGGGCCCCTCCCCCCTGCTCCGCCGCTACCTGCACAGCGCCGCCAGGGCCAACGGGAGCCTGCGGGAGGCTGGCGTGGTCTGCGTGACCTTCGGGAACTCCCAGCCCTCCAGCAAATGAAGCCCCCTCCTTCCCTCCGCTTGGGAGAAGAGGAGCCCCCAGAGCCGCCTGCCGGTGCCCCGAAGTCACCCAGGCCGCGAGCCCGCCTCCATCCCCAGCCCCCAGCTCTGGGAGACTGAGGCCGACCTCGGCAAAGGGCAGAGACCAAAGGAAAGTTCCCCTGGGGGAACCCCCTGGGGGGGTCATTCGGTGTTCCCCTTTCTTCCCCTTTCCATGATTCTCTTTAAGTCTGTGCTCGAGGGGGGGCAAAGGGCAGGCGACCTTTCTCAAACTGGGGGAGGAGAGGTCAAGAAAGGCTCTCTGGGATGTGAGCCGCCCCTCCCCCACCCGGACAGCCCACTTCTCACACATACACTTACACACACTCACACTCACACTCACCCACCCCTATGCACACCCCCTGACCGCCATCAGTCTCATCTTCCTCAGACACATGGAGACAATGCACACGAGTTCCCATGAACTCTCCCACCTGTCCACGTAGTCCTAAGCACACACCCCCTCTGAGGGGCCCCCCGACATTCCCTCTGAGGGGCCCCGACACCCCCTCCTTAGAAGCCCTTTTTCTTCCCTTCACACTCTCTCTCTGAGGGAAGCCCCCTCACCCCTTACTGCCAAAATTCTCCAGTTTTCTCCCTCCCCCAGAGCAAAGGGGGCAAGAGAAATGGGTCCCTCCCCTCAGGCTGGATCTGTCTGCTCTTCCCAACCCTCCCCCTCCACCCCCCACTCTGTCATGGCCCTTTTCTTACTCTTTATAAACTCGTTTTGTACATCTTCTGCCGCCTGTTCTGTGCTTGGGTCCCCTTTTCCCTCACTTCTCCGTGGCTGCGTCGGTTTGGCGGTGGGTAGATTGGGGACCCGGGTGGGGGAGAGCATCCGGAGCAGAGACACGGTCCCTGCCTCAGCCATTGCCACCCCGACACCCCGACTCCACCGGCTCTGAATCTCTGACCCAAGATTCCTTGCCCACAAATGGTCCTCCTGCCTCTGCTTAAAGACCTCCGGTGAGGGGCTGCAGTGAACCACCTGCACCCATTGTTAGGAGGTTGTGCCCAACTCTTCATGACCCCTTTGGGGTTTTCTTGGCAGAGATACTGGAGCACTTTGCCATTTTCTTCCCCAGCTTCTTTTACAAATGAGGAAACTGAGGCACACAGGGTTAAGTGACTTGTCCAGAGTCACAAAGTCTGATTGGAACTCAGGGAGATCAGTCCTCCTGACTCGGGGCCACCGGGAGGCCCTGATTTGTCCTGACAAGCGCTGACATGGGGCTCTAGCCCTTCCACCCATTTTTCCCGGCTTTGACAGAATGAGTCGAGTCCTTTCAGGCAGCAAGCAGCCCCTTCCAAGTGTTTCCCTTCTCAGGCATCGACCGATCCTCAGATGGCCAGTCTCGGGTCCCCCCACTCCTCTGCCCGGCCCTTGTGCGTGCCCTTCCTGCAGCCACAAAATGGGCACAATATTCTGGGTGTGAATAAGCTCTTCCCGCCTTGAAGCCCTGTCTAAGTGCCAGCTGTTCACCCTTCGAGGTCTCATCTGAGCCATTGGGCAATGCTCCCCCACCCTTGATCTTCCAGACGGGAAGGTTCCCTGCAATGGCGCAGCCTATGTGGCCCCCGAGAAATTCACCTGGGTTCAGTCTCCGGGGGAGGGCCTCCCTCGGTTTTTCCCATGGAGTCCCCCAGATGTACACCAGTGATCCCCCAGGTTCTGTCCATGAACCCTCGGGTGGACTTCACCTGTCTGACAAGCATCCCCAGGAGGCTGTAAACTGCTCTACTCACTGGGCACACTAGCCCTTCCCTCTCCAGGGCCTGTTAGGTGGCAGCCTCTTGGATTCGGGGCCTCGTTCCAGCCACCGGTGGTCCCAGTTCTGTCCTCAAAAGTCCCATTGACCCCTCTTGTTTCCCTCCTGCCTCGTTTTCTTCTGAGAGCGTGAAGATGTTGCCTAGTCCATGGCTTTATGCCGGCCACTCCCAGAAGAGGGTCCCCCCGTCTCCGGACGTGCTCCCACAGGAAGTCGTCAAAGTCCATTTTGTTCTCTTCCTGACCTGGGTCCACAGGATGCCAGCTCTTTCCTGGGCACTGGCTGGGGCACCATGCTTGGAGCCAAGGAGACTTCAGTTCAGATCCTGCCAGCTCAACCTCAGTTTCCTTATCTGTAAAATGGGGGAGTTACCCCATCTCTGCCTCCCACCTAGATGTCCCAAACCCTGCCCGACTGGAGGTGTCTGGCAGTGGGGAGCCCCTCTCGGGGTCCGCCACCCAATATCCCTCCATCGCTGAGGTCTCCTAAGCTCCCTGTCCTCAGCATCCCCCCTCTAAGCCACCCTTCCTCTACCTACTAGGACCCCAAGCTCCCTTTCCATCCCAACTGGTCCTGAGGGGCCATGGATGAGTGAGGAGCTGGATCCCTTTGCTTCCCTCCAGACACCCCAACTTCTGCTAAAGACCCTGCTGTTCCAGGGCGTCCTAAAGTCTGAGCTGCTCTGAGGGCTATGGGGACCTCAAAGATCCCCTCTATCCTGTAGAGGTGTTTTCTTTCTGCCCCCCCCCAGTAAAACCATCCTCCCACAGCCTCCAAGATGCACATCGGACTCCCTTGTTCCCGGACCCTCCCCACCACTGCCCCTCCATACCCACTTCTGGGTCATTCTCCCCAGGGGAGATGGAGGGAAAGGTGAAAGGAATGCTGGGACTGAGGAGACATTAAATATGAGATGCCATGTTTCCACCTCACCCCCTGCTGAGGTCTCTGACCGGGCTGGGGGGCAGTAAAGGGTCTTCTCTTCCCCCACTGCAATCCCCCCTCCTAATGTTTCCCTCCACCCACCCTCATGAACGCTCCGCCCTTGGCCCTCCCACATACACAGAAGGGAACCACATATGGAGTCCTTCCATTGGCCGATTGTCACTTTCCTTGTTTCCAGCTGGTCTGACCCCATCACCCCCTCCTCTAGGGGAAAAAATCCCCATAAATGGAATAATGGAGCTTTGGTTTATTTTGCAGCATAAGCAAAGCTCTTTGATCCGAATCCATGACCCCCGTGCTAATAATCACAAACCCAATCCTAGATTATAAACTGTTAGATGAGGCTCCTAAAGGCTGTGGGGCAGGGGCCCACACAGGGTTTAGGAGAGGGGGGATTCCCAGAAAGGGGAAACTGGGTTTTGGGAGATTCCCAGGGAAGGGAGTTAGTTTGGAGCTCCCAGCTCCTGGAAAATCCCAAACACTTCCTCTGAGGTGCCCTGGGCCCATCTCGGCAACTCCCTGTCAGGGAGCCAGGCTGCTGACAAAAGCCCAGCTCTCCAAGGGCCAAGGCAACAGGGCTTCAGGGTAGCCCCTTCCCCTCAGGACCCCTGACCCCTGACCTCTGGCTGGGGGTCGGGGCCTGGATATAACAGGTGCCTCCACCTGTGTCTGAGTCTGTGGGTCATTGTTGTTCTTCTCTGCTCAATGTCCTTTTGCTTCCAGGAAAGACCCAGACTCCTTGACCTCCAGATTCAGAATGTTTAAGCTGGAAGGGACCTCTGGGGCCATCCAGATAACCCCCTCATTTTATAGGTGAGGAAGGGGAGACCCAGAGGAGCCATGGGATTGGCCAAAAGTCACACAGGAAGTTAGTGACAGAGCGGGTACCTGTCTGGCACTTCTCAAGTGAATGTGGAACTCCAGGGAGGAAATAGGGGCTGCCTTGGAGCAAAGGGGTCCGGGCCTAGGGCAGAAAGTGAGAAGGGCTTGTGGGGGCAGCTCGTCTCAAGGGCGACACGCCAGGGGGTGCATTCCTTGAACTTTTAGACAGACTGAAGCATCTGCCCGGCCCCAAGTCTCCCCACCTGCTGAGTTTTGGGGAGCAGAAGCATGAATGCTGGCCTTGGCATTGGGGGGGAGGGGAGATAAGCAGCATCCTGTCCATCAGAGCTCATGTGGAAATCTCTCTAAAAAAAGAGCCTCTCCTCTCTCCCTCTTTTCTTTCTTTTTTTCTTCCCTCCCTTCCTCCCTCCCTCCCTTTTTGTCTTTTTTCTTTCTTCTTTTATTTTTTCTCCTCTTCCTTCTCCTTCTCCTTCTCCTCCTCCTCTTCCTCTCTCTCTCTCTGTCTCTCACTCTCTCTTTGTCTCTCTCTGTCTCTGTCTCTCTCTCTTTGTCTGTCTCTTTGTCTCTTTCTCTCTCTCTTTGTCTCTCTCTGTGTGTGTCTCTCTCTGTCTCACACACAGACATTTGCCGTGTTCCTGTCTCTGTTGAAAGATGTGAGAGGACACAGAAGGAGACAGCAAGGCCCCGGTCTAAGCATGACTGGGGAGATAATACTCCCTCAGACTCGTGCCTGCCTCTGCCCTGGAGCAGTCCGCCTAAATGGGGGGGGGGGGTGAGATCAGCCCTTTGGGTTAAAATAAAGCCCGAAGCTCCAAGTGCCTCCGGGGAACGTCGAGTTGGCCGCCAGGTGGCGCTCTGCTGAACTCTGCTTTCTCACCTGCACATGTGTGGGGATGGTTGAGATTTCCACTTCTGAATCGCAATTTCATTGATTCCTTTTGGTTTCCCGCCATTCTTTTTCCTGGAAATGGCCCTGTCCTCTCTCCTACTGAGCCATCCGTCCTTTATACCAAGGGTTTTAAAACCAAGGGTGAGCGTACCTGACTTTGTGCCCTCTGTCCACAATAAAACGGAGCCGGAAGCAGGAGGGAGATGCGTTGCCTCATCTCCTCTCCCTATGAACTCCACGCTATTCAGTTTGGGGATTTTCGTTCTTTCCATTGACGTTATTGTAACCGTTATTTTCCTGGTTCTTCTGTCTTTCCTCGCCTCTGTTCATATGTCTTCCTATACATCTCTCTCAAGTCTTGCTAAATAAAAATATATCCCATCACACTCATTTTCTTAGCCATTTCCCAACTGACGGGCATTGACTTTGCCTCCAGGTTCCCTCTTACAAAAAGTGCTGCCATCAATATGTGAGATCTTGCTTTCTGGCTTTGACCACCTTGGGGTATAAGCCCAGCAATGGGGTCTCTGGTTTGGGTCACAGAACACACACCTCTTAGTTGTTGTTTTGTTTTGTTTTTTGCACAATTCCAGTTGGTTTTTCAAAATGGCGGAACCACTTTACAACTTCACCAATAATGTATTAATGCACCTCCTACTAACTGATGAGGCTCAATTTTGTGACCTTTGCCAATCTGGTGAAACCAAATTTGAAGTGAAATTTCAGACTTGTTTTGATCCATGCTTCCCTCATGATTAGTGAATTAGAACATTTTTTCCTACTTGGTTGTTAATAGTTACCAGTTCTGGGGTAGCTTGTTGGTGTAGTGGATAGAACACCAGTCCTGAAGTCAGGCAGATCTGAGTTCAAATCTGGTCTCAGACACTTCCTGGCTGTGTGACCCTGGGCAAGTCACTTAACCCCATTTGCCTCAGCAAAAAAAAAAAAAAAGTTGGCAGTTCTTCCTTCCAGAACTCTTTAGTCCTATTCTTTGTCTGCTAATCCATTGGGGAATGACTCTTGGTCTTATATCTATAAGGGCAGCCAGATGGAGAGAGTGCCAGACTCCTCTTCCTGGATTCGAATCCAGCCTCAGACACTTACTAGTTGTATGACTCTGGGCCAGTCACTGACCCTTGTTTGCCTTAATTTCTTCTTCATCTATAAAAATATGAGCTGGAGAACTAAATGCAGACCACTGGGCTATCTTTGCCAAGAAAACCCCAAAAGGGGTCACAATTGGACACAGCTGAAAACGACTGAATAGCCCCTCGCTTTATATTAGGCTGCACTATCCCTTCTAGCCACGAGAGGGCACTCCAAGCCCAACTGCTCCCTTCATTGGCCACTGGCCAATTTGCCTTTCCCTTTGGGTTACTGGAGAGCCTTTCCCCCACCCCCACCCCACCTGCCGCTTCCGGAGTTCACGTCTAAGGGATGATTATTAGTATTAATATTAAATAATATGCCAACTAGCAATGGTTCCAATTATCTTGCCTCAGTCAATCAACAAGCATCTCTTCCCTTGGATTCAGGCTATTGCTCCCCCCTGCCCCCCAGCCCATAATCCCAATGAATCCAAGCAGGAAATCTAGAGGTTCCTGTAGTTTAATATGAGTCCAATTTCAAGTGAAAGTCAACCAGAGGCTCGCTCCTCCTCCCACATAGACAGGTGCTCCTGCTGCTGCTGCTGCTGCTCCTGCTCCTCCCCCCTCCTCCTCCTCCTCTTCCTCCTCCTCCTCCTTTTTCTTTTTCTTCTTCTTCTTCTTCTTCTTCTGCTGCTGCTGCTGCTGCTGCTGCTGCTGCTGCTGCTGCTGCTCCTGCCCCTACTATTCCTGCCCCTGCTGCTGCTCCTGCCCCTGCTGCTGTTGCTGCTGCAGCTGAGATAGGGATCTTGGCGGCTTTGGCCTTCTTCACCCCACCGGTTCTCTGGGCCTGGAATTCCCCGAGCATTCCCTGGGTTTCCCAGAGCACGGGGAGGGAAGGATGCTGGGAGTGAGCGGGCCTGAGGGACCAGGAAGGCTGCTGGCCCAGATGGAGCCGGGCTGCTCACCTGCCAGGATTCATCCCAGCAGGCCATGATTTGGGGTCGATTCCATCTTCTGCCCCTAAGGTTCAATTGGGCGAGGGTCTTCCCACCGGCAGCTCCGTCCTCCTGGCTGACCTAGTGATATTCCCTCGTGGGAGCTCCACAATATAAATCACCAGCCACAGGCCCTGTCATAGGGTGGGGTGGAAAAGTCCCGGGTGCTCATTAGCTCGATCTCCTTGGAGAATCGCCCAGGTCCTGGGGAATCCACAGTCAGAGTCAAAAAAAGCAACAGTTCCCCTGGGGTCCTCATGGAATAAAGATCAAAGGGTGCCCCCAGAGCTCCTGGAGATGGCCCATAAGGCCGTTCTACACTAAGGAGGTCGGGGAGAGCAAAAGCGGGGCACAAGAAGGGGTGGCCAGCCAGCTACCAAGCCCTGAAGTGTGTGTGTGCTCTATGCTGAGGCCCCAAAGACCCAAGCGACCCCTGACTTCCGCTCTCTGGGGCCACACAAGTTGTCTAGGATGGGCAGGATGGCAGCTAGGGAATAAGTGTGGCAGAAGGCGGC
Organism: Myrmecobius fasciatus; assembly: GCA_023553655.1. Classification (NCBI taxonomy): domain Eukaryota; kingdom Metazoa; phylum Chordata; class Mammalia; order Dasyuromorphia; family Myrmecobiidae; genus Myrmecobius; species Myrmecobius fasciatus. The sequence continues at coordinate 23,344 of JAJPUD010017468.1, forward strand.
CCCCTTTCCTGGAAGTTTGGCCACGGTGATTCGATTATTGCTTTCTGAGAAAGAAGTAGAAAGAGGAGAGCAGAAGGGTCGGAGACCCCCAGAGGCCCATATTACAGAGGCCTCAGTCTTCCGGGCCACAGTACATGGATCGGACCAGAAGGCTCCAAGACCAGAGCTGGAAGTCACCTAGTCCTGCTGCCTCATTTTACAGATGAGGAAACAGGCCAAAGAAATTAAGTGATTTACTAGGGAAATGCCAGCTATCTTAAGGACTAAGATGTGGGGCAGCTAGTTTTCTGCAGCTTGGGATCTTCTGGAAGTAGGGAGACTTCTTCCTAAGTTCAAATCTGGCCTCTGACACTTGCTAGCTGTGGGATCCTGACCAAGTCACTTCACTCAGTTTGCCTCAATTTCCCCATCTGTAAAATGAGCTGCAGAAGGAATGGCAAATCAATTCAATATCTTTGCCAAGACAACCCCAAAAGGGGCCACGGAAAGTGGAGCAAGACTGAAATGACTGCATGACAACCACCTTCCACTGACTCTATAGTTGGTGTTCTCTGCCACCGGATGAAGCATGGGACTCTTATCACTTAGCTTTTCCACAAGCAAGTCCCTCCATCTGGCCTCTAGACAATTTCTCTGGCCTCCCCCAGGCCTGGAAAGCTCTCCTTCCTCACTCCCACCCCTGACTTCCCTGGCTTCTTTCAAGTTCCAGCCTTTCCTGGTTGCTTATTTCCCATTTATTCTGCCTATCACCTGCTTTTGTATACATCTGCCTGTGTGTTGTCTTCTCCCAGTAGATCCTAACCTCTTGGAGGACAAATACTATCTTTGCCTATTTTTATGTCCCCAGAATTAGGCACATGCTTGGCACACAGTAGGCACTTGATAAATGTTGATAGATTCAATCAGTCCCTAATATGTTTAACTCAGCTCTAAGAAGGAGCTCAAATCTGGATGGATGATGGGAGGAGGGGTGTGGGAAGGCATTTTGTCCCCTTCCAGGGACCAGGACTGTTGGGCAGGGTCTCATGGGTCCCCAAGATCAATAACATGCATGACATGGCAGAGTCTGTCCTACAACTCTACCCAATAACCCTGGACCCCTAATCCTGAGGAGGAAGAAAGATCAAAGGGGAGAGAGAAATGTGGGGAGACCTGAGAGGAGCATTAACAATGAAGAGAACCTGAAACTGAGTGAAGGCACAGGTGTGTCTCCACAGCACAAGAATAGCAGGTCAGGGGATCCCCATGGATTTCCCATGGGGAGAAAGAATATGTATTTTCACCCCAATGTTGATGACCTGGGAAAAAGGCCCGGCTACCCTCCCTAGTTATGGTGTGGGAGTCTTAGTTCTGTGGCTTCCTATTTGTAAGACTTTAGGCTCATCTCTCACCTTCTTCAAAGTGAGGGGGTTGGAGGAGATAATCTCTCTAAAGCATCTCTGATGCTTTATCAATTAGTCAATCAACAAACATTTAGGAGGAGCTAATTAGCACTATGCTAAGTGCTAAGGGTACAAAAGAAAGGCCTGAGCAAAGCCCTGACTTCAAGAAGTTTAGGGGAAATAAAGTGCAAACAATTGAGCACCTACAAGAAGTAGATAGTGTGGAAGGGAGATAATCTGAGAAGGCAGAAGCTAGCGGGAGGAAGAGACTGAGAACGGCCTCCTAGAGAAGGCAGAATTTGAACTGAATCCCAAAAAGAGCTGATGTGAACCTGGGGGACCTCAAAGATAATGGGGTCTTAACAGGGCCAGAGAAGTTGGGAAGAGGGAAAGCCTCAGTGGGGGATGCAATAGAACAAGCTTCTTTTTGGGCACGTTGAGTCTATAGGAGATATCGAGGCAGCTGGGGCTATGGGATGAGCTAACAGGATGAGATGCCCAATGGGTGGAGGTTCTGATCAAAAGGCATAGAAGGTGAGAGGAGGAGGGGCATCCCCAAGCCTCGGTGCCAGCCGGCTTGAGTCCCTCTCTGAAACTCCCTGCCATGTATCATTTGGCTTATCTTCCTTTCCACCATCTGTAAAATGGGTTTCAATGAGCTGATTTCTTTGGAGGGCTTTGAAAATTGCTGATTTGCTTTCTAGCTAGTTTACATTTATTCATCCCCCATCCTCCTGCCTGAGGAGAGCAATAGCACCGTGTTCCTTTCTTGCTTTTCTTGTACCCTCAGAGCCAACACCGCCAGAGACACTAGAACTTTTTCTTTTCTTTCTTTTCTTTCTTTATTTGTACCCTCAGAAACAACACCACCAGAAACACTAGAGCTTTTTCTTTCCTTTATTTGTACCCTCAGAAACAACACTGCCAGAGATATTGAGCTCTTTCCTTTCCTGCTTTTCTTGTACCCTCAGAAACAACGCCGCCAGAGACACTAGAGCTTTTTATTTTCTTTATTTGTACCCTCAGAAACAACACTGCCAGAGATACTGAGCTCTTTCCTTTCTTGCTTTTCTTGTACCCTCAGAAACAACGCCGCCAGAAACACTAGAACTTTTTCTTTTATTTATTTTCTTTATTTGTACCCTCAGAAACAACACTGCCAGAGACACTGGAGCTCTTTCCTTTCTTGCTTTTCTTGCATCCTCAGAGCCAACACCGCCAGAGACACTGGAGCTCTTTAGGCGTTTGTTGACTCACTCCCTGACATCAAAGTCCTACATAACTGTCAGCTCTTCCTGTCATCAATGTTATTAACCCCCTGAGATTGATTAGAAGAAGGGGAAGGGGGGGGAAGCAGGAAATCTTGGGGCAGGGTCCAGCCTGCACTGGCATTCCCTCCCCAGCCCCTCCAAGACCTCCATGAGGCAGGAGGGACTCTCCTAATTAACATCTGTCTCTGGATGGGCAGCCTAAATGAGCCTCCTTGGAACCCTGAGCCTTTGCTCCTAACCCTGCCCTCTGGGGTCAAGCGGAGCTGTCCAATCTGTCTTCCTGAGCCAGGCAGCCCTCCAGTGCTGGCTCTCTCCTGGCCTGGCCTGCTGCTGAGGGCTAATTGTGAGACTAAGCACTCACGGACTCCTTCCAGAGGACCTTTGTGAGGCTATGATTTAGTAGGGACCCAGCTGCCCTCGGAGCCGGGGAGACTGGGATGCCAGGAAGCACAACTGACTTCACCTCTCTGGGTTTCGGTTAGATCATCCACAAAAGGAGAAGTGGGCTGGGCTTGGGGGTCTTGCCTTCCAGCTCTGATGCCCCCACTCACCCACTTTAAGCTTTCTTCAGGAGAGGACAGAGGAGGTGACTCATCAGCCAGGGCTTATTGTCCCCTTCCCTGTAATATCGGGTCTTGGGGAGTTGCCCGGGGCACGAGCAGATGAAGTGACTTGGTCAGGGTCACCATGCTAGCTTCTGCCAGAGATGGGGCTCGAATCCTGGGGGCCTCTCTGTCCCTCTAGCTGTGGCCCAGCCTCCCATCCCTCCCGCATCTGGACACATCAGCCTTCCCTAAATGCAGCCTCAGCCCTAACGAGCTTTTTTGGCCTCCGAGGTCTGATGATGACTCAGAAGCAGCGCAAACAGCTGTGGTTTCGGTTTCACTTCTCGGGCCTGGGATGGGTGAGAAGGGAGGAGACCGAGGAAAACAGCTCATGGGAGGCTCACAGCTCATGGGAGGCTCACACTATTTAGAGAGGAAAGGGACCTTGGACATCACCCAACGCAAAGCCTTTATTTACATGAGTGGAAACTGAGGCCCACGGAGGGGAAATGACTTCACAATGACTCACATTTTAGAGGGCTGTAAAGTCTACAAAAGGGCCTTCCTTCTAACCACGGGGTGAAGCAGGGAGTGCATTATTATCCCCATTTTATAGATGAGGTAACTGAGGCTCTGAAAGGTAAGTCACACACTTGGTATTCAAACACAGGTCCTGATTATAATCCGGGGCCCTAATTCCCCATTCTCACTAACAGCTCCAGCTGTGTCCCAGAGGCCATCCAAGATGGTGCCCCGGAAGACTGGATGGAATAAAAAGTCTACTGGGGCTCAGTTTCCTCACTTGTAAATAGGTGAAGGGCTTCACAGGCCCATAGAGTTAGAACCAGAAGAAATCTTAGCAGTTAACTAGCCCCTCCCAGCCCACCAACCCCCCCATTTGACAGACCCAGAGAGAGGTTGTGTTTTGTCAAAGGTCACAGAGGTTCACATTTGCACCCAGATCTGCTCTTGGGGGTCATCCAGATAATCTCTCACATCCCTCTCAGTTCCAAATTTGGGGTCTTATCTGATCAGAATCGGAAAGGGGCCTGAAGGGGCTGCCTGGCTTTGGGGAAGACTGTGTTCTCCATGCATCTCAAATTCAGCATGGCTAAAACAGAACCAATTTTTTTTCCTTTTCTTTATTAAAGCTTTTTATTTGCAAAACATATGTGTGGGTAATTCTTCAACATTAACCCTTACATAGCTTTCTGTTATAAATTTTCCTCCCTACTCCCCACCCCTCCCCTAGATGGCAGGATATCCACTACATGATAATTATGTTAAAATATTGGCAAATCGAATATATGTATACATATTTCCACCCTTATCATTGTTGTGCAAGAAAAATCGTATCTACACAAAAGACATATCAGATAAAGGAAACACAATGTAAGCAAACATCAATCGAGAGCATGAAAATGTTATGTTGTGGTCCACATTTCACATCCCTCTCTCTGGGTGTAGATGGCTTTCTTCACTGAATAAGTGGAATTGGTTTGAAACATTTCATTGTTGCAGAGAGCCACGTCCATCAGAATTGATCATCATATAGTATTGTTGTTGCCGTGAATAACGATCTCCTGCAGAACCAAATTTCTTTCCCCTGAAAACCATCCCTGAGTCTCTGCAGAAGAATACTGCAACGGAGGCAGCCAGGTGCGCAGTGGATAGAGCCCCAGCCCTGAAGTCAGGAGAACCTGAATTCTAATCTGGTCTCAGACACTCCACACTTCCTTGCTGTGTGACCCTGATCAAGTCCCAATTGCCTGGAGGGGGGGAAAAAAGTATGCTGCAACACAAGGATCCTGGGTCACGGGCCCTGGATTCAAATCCCAGCCTGCTCCCTTGCCCCGGTGTCACCGTGTGACCGGGTCACCGTGAGGGGGAGTGGGATGGGCTGCGCGTACTGGATGACCTTTGCCGTTCCTTTCAGCTCGGATCTGTGACCCTCTGTTCGCGCTGAATCAACCACCGAAGCCCCGGGGTCTCAGTTTCTCCGTCAGCCTCTGCTTGGCCTCCTAGGTCCAATCCGCCCTTCCATTTGGAGGTGACGTTATTGACTAACGTGGCTTTCCGCTCCCCTTTCCCCAGTTAAACACGGCCCGAGAACACGGGGACCCTGTTCCACAGCACATTCTGTCCTTCCCACCCCGCACGCCCGAGCCAAAGTCACGGAGACCCGGATGCCGAAGCGGCGTCCGCTCAGGAAGGAGCTGGGGGGGGGGGGGGGGGAGGGAGGAGAAAGGGGGGAGGGACGGGCCGCGGGGGACTCCGGCGCCGAAGTCCCTCCCCCTTCCCCTCCCCTTTGCCCTCCCTCTTCCCCCCGCCCCCATCCCTGCTGGCTGCAGGCCCAGGGAGCCGCGGAGCTCCGGGCGCGATAGTCACCATGGAGACGGTGACGTCACAGAGGCATAGTGATACAGGAGGTCGGGGCGCGCCGGCTGGGGACCCGTTGCTAGGAGACGCCGGGAGCGAAACCAGCCCTTGGCAGGCTGCCCGCGCCGCCGCTTCCGCTGTCCCCGGGCGCCTGGACACGCCGTTCTGTCCTGTCCCGTCCTGCCTGTCCTGTCCCCGCGCCGCCATCCGCCCGGGCGCCTAGCCCTTGTTTGGCACCCAGCCCCGCATTCCTGCCGGAACCCAGCCCCCGCACGGGACGGAACGTCCTGGGAGCTGGCTTCCAGTGCTGGCTGTGTGCTCTGGGCCTCAGTCTCCCCGTCTGTAAAAGGAGCACGCTGGGAGGGACCTTGGGCGCCACCTGGCCCATTTTACAGAATAGGAAACTGAGACCCGGAGAGGTGAAATGCCAAGCCTTAGGTCACCCAGGGAAGCGAGAGAATCAGGATTCAAATTGTGAGCCAGGCCGAGAGGGAAAGTGTTTCGGGCCATTTAGAAATCGGTTTGATCTCTAAGCGAGATGCTAATGAAGCCCAGGCTGAGGTACTCCCTCCCACCCATCCCTCCCCGACTCAATAAAGTATATTTATCGGACTGCAGAAAAGGAAAAAGGAGTCAGGAGATGAGACAGAGAGACAGACAGAGACAGAGACAGAAAGACAGAGACAAAGAGAGAGACGGAGACAAAGAGAAATAGAAAGAGACAGAGACAGAGACAGAAAGACAGAGACAAAGAGAGAGACAGAGACAGAGGCAGAAAGACAGAGACAAAGAGAGAGACAGAGACAGAGAGAGAAATAGAGAGACAGAGACAGAGAGAGAATAGGAAGAAATGAGCAAAGAGGTGGGAAGTGAAGTTAGCATTTGTGGAAAATGGACCCATTAGTAAACTGCAAGAGACTGGGCCAGAACAGAACATAAAATCTGTTTATGGGTTAGAGGGGACTTTTATAAATAAAAAAATAAGAGTGCTTCACACTAGCAAAGGTTTGGAGATAGGAGGAATCAATCTCAAAGGCAGCAATCCCCCCCTTTATAGATAAATCTGCAGAAATTCTAGCCCCAGGAAGGTAAAATAAACCATTCCTGGTCATACATGGGATCTTAGCATCCAAGAGACTTCAGAGGCTATCTCATTTAACTGCCCCTTTATAGATGGAGAAACTGAGGCTCAAGGAGACTAAGGAACTTGGCTATGGTGTGTTTATTCAGCTACTTATTTGAGAACCACAAAATCATAGACTTGGAAAGGGCTTTAGATCTCATCTAATGGAAGGAAGGAGAAAGGGAGGAGGAGAGGAGGAAGGAAGGAAAGGAAAGAAGGAAAGGAAAGGAAAGGAAGGAAGGAAGGAAAAGGAGGGAAGGAAAAGGAAGGAAGGGGAAGGAAGAGGAAGGAAGGAAGGAAGGAAAGAAGGAAAGGAAAAGGAAGGAAGGAAGGCAGGCAAGCAAGAGAGAGAAAGGAATGAAGGAAGGAAAGAGGAAGGGAAGGAAGAAGGAAGGAAGGAAGGAAGGAAGGAAGGAAGGAAGGAAGGAAGGAAGGAAGGAAGGCAGGCAGGAAGGAAGGAAGGAAGGAAGGAAGGAAGGAAGGAAGGAAGGAAGGAAGGAAGGAAGGAAGGAAGGAAGGAAGGAAGGAACGAAGGAAGGAAGGAACGAAGGAAGGAAGGAAGGAAGGAAGGAAGGAAGGAAGGAAGGAAGGAAGGTA